>JBBPRI010000233.1:0-29658 GCA_038092955.1 Boletus pseudo-olivaceus | reverse complement strand
CCGCCGCCGCCGAGTCCTCGGCGAACGCTCCGCACGATGCCGGACGTTTCGTCGACCCTGTTCCGGGTGACGACCCACCGATGGGGTGCCAACGCGCGTCGCCCACGACGGCGAATGTTTGGGTCTACTACCACCCCGACGCACTGCATCGCTAGACGTACACGGTTGCGCCCGCAACCCACAAAGATTGGGACACGAGCCATCGTCACAGCGATGGAAGAGTGTTGGGATCGAAAAAAATCATCCGATCTGTCGAGGCGTCGACGTGCTGTCCGGGACGGAGAACGAGTAGTACTAGTACTCGAGAGTGGGGTGGTAGGACGGTGGGTGTCCGCGCACACGAACTGGAGAAACGGCTCTGGGATCTTGGTTCCGTGGATAGTCAAACTAGAAGAAGAAGCGATAATCACCGTCGGGCACGGGTAGCAAAAAAAAAAAAAAAAGCGAGTGTGAGGGTGACTTGACGAGCCGCATGGGGCCGGGCGCGAACGACGCAAACGTCGAGGCACGGGGGACGTACCAACAAATCATTGAAAGCCGCCGTTGAACACGCGCACTGTGAGATTGATGCGCATGTTCAATCATCACCGATCTTGGCGAGGTGCACAGCGTAAAACGGGATGGCTGGGTAGAGATAAAATGTGAAACGAATGACCTGCCCACCGACGAAACTGAGAGCGGATCGGACTTTGGTTTACCATCGTGCACGTTGAAAAGACAGATAAGTGGTGAGGTGGAAATACCCCATAAAGGAACTCGCGAATGTGATGGTGTATCATCACCAACACGATGCTCAGGCTGTCAAGCACCAGCCTACGTTGTGTATTCACGTGCTGCTGCTGTGGGTTATGAACGACCCACCTTGCGAACCATAACGATCACTGCGAATGAGTCAAAACGCTGTCAGACGTCTCGATCAGTGTGTGTATGAAAAAGAAGCGACGGTAACGCTGTCGGCTACAAGCTATTGTCGAAAAGGTCAAGCTTGAACGAAGCCACATGGGATGCCGAGCGGGCACCATCCACTGGCGAGAACACTACACGACCAACAGGCATCAGTTCCCCTTGATGCGATCGGCTCCCCTGCCATTCATATCACGTACCATAAGCTTTCGTCCCACATGTAACACCTCATCGAGATAAGATAGAGCACAACGCGTGCGACAAGGGTCAGACATGATCTCGGCATCCTTCCAGTCCGCCCTTTTAGTGTGTTCCGATGACGACCGCAATCCAATACAATTGAATCTCGATGCGTGGCAGGCAGCACAGTAACAGTTGTAGATGACTTGTCATGGTTGGTGAGCTTTCGCGTAAGAAAGCTGTGAGGCGTCACGGTCTATTACTCAGTACTAGGCACGACAGCGTCGCGCATGCGGATGAGGCTGACCTGGACGTGATCAAAAAATGGTTCACGTACAGCCAAAAACCTTATCTGGGAGTGGCGGTGGCCCATCAATAACTTGGAGGGGGATCCTTATCCTATCTCAATAATGTACATAGCATCGAAACCCACCGAAAACGCGGCAATGATGGCATTGTGAGATCGATTGGCATTATGAGCCTGCCCAATTTTTTTGGCATGGAATGAAACACTCGAAATTCCACATTATCAGCCAAGCGGGCGCTGGGCGAAGAGCGATCCCGACAAAGCTCCCGCTTGGTTTACAGTGAGCCCCAAGTACTTTTAGGGGGAAAGTAATCAGATAATCACAACGCGGTGAAGCGTGCCTACAGAAGACGACGGATCTACGATGCTGGATTTCCATGTGCCCTACATAGCTAAACATCGCCTCCCACCCTTTTTCACTGGGCCCGAGGCCCCAAGTTCATGAAATTTCAACGAGACGCAGTGCTTCCATTCACGGTGACCCTCACGTTGACAGAAAAAAGAAGAAAGATCTCATTCGCATAACGAGGGGTTCCACAAATACTGTAATATCAAGCCAAAGACTCAAAGGGAACGACGACACGTAGAAAAAAAATCAGCTAACAATCGAGGAAGAGGGTGAAGTGACAAAAGGGAATGAATCTGAAAGTCGAGACAGGGGATGGCGTGGAAAAGTAGACAGTGATTGTGAGGGAGGTATGTGAAGGGAAGAAAGAGGGATTTCCATCTAACGTCAACTCAGTTCCACGAATTAGCAGCCATCATGCTCGGTGAATGCGGAGGCGAACTGGGCTGCTGGAAGTACGCAGACTGGGATGGAGACGCCAACGAACCAGGCGGATAAAGAGGAACCGTTGGTACGAGCTCGAAAACGTGCTGTGCGATCGCCCGCGGTCGGCCAGGTTGTCCAGTCTGACCCAAGGGTTCAGGTGCGGACATGACAGCGTGTATTCGAGGATCGAGATTCATCGGTTGGTGGAATACTTCTGCACCTGTTGCTGCTGCTGTGGCGGACGTGCCTCGGCCATCCCAGATGCACCGAATCTCATTCCCAGGAATGATCTGGGCAAGAAGACCGGTCTCGATGTGTCTCACTTCGATGAATCGTGAATCAAGGAGGAGGATGTATGGCCAGTGCATGGCCACCCGCTCTGCAGTGCCCTCCCACTCGATCGTTCCCGTGGGACGGCTTGGCCCTCCATGTTTGTTCACGTAAATGCCAAACTCTATGACCAGGTGAGCGGTGGACTGGATGATTGTGATTGTGATGATGTCTCACCATCATAACACAACAGGAACTCATTCTCGACACGGAACATTCCCATTGGCTTGCAAGATTCGCAACGTTTTGCCAACCGCTCGTGACCATCATCGCGAAGCGGAATCGTAACACTCTTGAAGCTGGTGACCACGATGTCAGCAGAATACACCTTCAGCATCAGCAGGTTAACATACTCAGTAAGATCCATGATTTCAAAACCTTTGGTGCAAAGAATCGCAATCTTTGCTTTCAAAAAGACCAAGTCAAACGATTCGGAGGGCAAAAAGAATTCCTGGCAGCAAGAAAAAAAAATCAATTACAAAGCGAAAACGGTAGCCACGTTGCGCACCCTGTATAAACGGAACCACTCCGACCGAGCAGGCCGTATACCAAACCTCGACGTGAACGAAGCAGGAGCCTTCGATCGTTCGTTGATTTTCTCGACAACAGGCTCGAGCACACGGAAAACGCTGTCGAGCTACGACAACGTGAGGAAAGATCATGAATTCCATCTATGAAGAACACATACCCCTTTTTTCTTCATGTAGATAACCAAGGTCCGACCGCCTTGGTTACCGACGCTGAAAAAGTGGACGTCCCGCGTACCATTGACTCGTTGGGGAGTTTGGGATGTATGCGCGCTTTGCGGTGACGATGGAACAAGTGCTTCTATATGATAGGCGAATAGGGCCTATGCAAGCGTCTTCTGTACTTTCTGCAACGTCATGACACGGTGACAAACGCACCTTGTCTGCCAAGACGAGGAACATCCCAAAGTCTTCCAACATCGCACACTGTGTAACCATTTTAAGGTGCAACACACGACGCATAGCTGACACGGGCACCGAGGTTAGATCACCGACCACCAACAACCAAAAAGCTTACATCGAGAGTCGTGTCTGAAGCCAATCCACACACCCTCTGCGCATCCAATCGCAACGAGCGCCCGTCCATCCGTCGTAGCTGCAAATGATGCTCAGTAAAAATCCACAATCGAACTTCAAACGAATGACTCACTAAACGGTACAGAACACGTCACTTTTCCAGTAAACGAACCCTCGTGGTTCCATGATGGGGCGGTTGCGCTCGCCGATATCGCGGGCACGAAGAAGGTATCCGTACTGAGCGGTTCCATCTCAAACACCTTGTTAGACTCCTGAACGACCTTGCGCAAACCGATCGCCTCTTCCAGTTTTTGCTTCCACTCCGCCCGGGCCTGGGGACTCTCTGTGAACAACGTGTACAGACCACCAAGTCTCCCGCTGTAATGGATTGTGCAAGGGTAGACAAGACGAGAGTCCACCGCACTATCAGGCATGCCGGTACCTGGTGTTGTGGGTCCACCGCTATCGCCATGTCTGCTACCAAGCCCTAGACGCAGAATACCTGCACTTCGTTGCGTCGGCGGGTCCAAGAAACTGGTGAGGTTTAATAGGTCCAACGGAATAGGCTATGCGCGCATTTAGCTGGGAAGGTTATTGGATTGTTTGCGAACGACTAACCCTGCGATTGACGTAATATTTTGTCACACCATCTTTTTCCTTCGGCTTCGTCAGGACCACTACATACTACTTGTCAACAAGAGAAGAGGATGGGTGGGTTATGATGACTTACGGTAATTGTCGAACAGAAGGACAAAGAGTTCAGTCCATCCATTCCACTCGAAACCGGTCTCTGGCTGTCTCAACAATTTGCTGGCATGAACTAATGATCGACTCTCATTCAGCAAATCCATATCCTTGCGTCCAGGTTCGTCAACATTGAACAGGTTCAGATGGCACCAATGTACTTACCACTGCCTCCCCCGGTTTAAACACGATGTTTGAGTTGTAGCACCACAGCTGTACCTTTTGCTTCGCAGACTCGACGCCCGGCTCGGTGTCTTTTCCAAGCGCCTTGATGATTTCGAGAACCTGGGGGATGGCTTCACGATCCTCGTGACCCACCGGGGTCTCCTCATATACGTTTTTCAGAAGTAATTCGTATCGCAAAAGTCGAGGTATAGGACGGTTGATGAAGTTTTTCATATCTAGACGATTGGCGTCGGGATGACGCGTACATTGCTGTGGACGAGATCAGGATTGTAGGAAGGAGAACTCGTGGCGAAACAATACACATACGTCGACAAAGGCCTTGAACTCATAGTTGTTGGCCATCTCATCGTCTATTCGATACGCTGCAATCGGGTAATGCGGAATATACTCCATGTATGCTTCTCTGAAACTTAGCGCAGCATCGAACACCGCCGCTGTGACACTCTTGATCGTGGGGTGTTCTTCGCGCTGGATCTCGTGCAGCTGGTCAAGCAACTTGCGGTGATGACCATAGATTTCTGCGAAATTGTGGAACACGTCTGTGATGAAGCTCTCCAACCTTTCCCGCGGGATGATGGGAGGGTCTTGCATCCGCAGTGGCTGGATATACATCTAACAAAATGAAATACTCAAGCATTGTTACACAGGTCACCAAGGCATCATCTCGTACCGTATCAATGTTTTCCAGATCCTTCACGTACCCCATTTCACCCTTGATTAGCTCAAAGATGATCCTGAAAGTATCATTCGATCTCCAATATCTTTCTCTAAAAGATGGGTTGCTCACGCCTGGCGTTTCGCCTCGGATTTGCTCAAACCCTCTCTCAGTTCATTGGGAACCAGGTCATGCCAGTCCCATTTTGAGGTAGGGCCCCTACCCATCGCCGCCTGGAACGTACGGAGCTGAGCAACGTTCTGCAAATCTTTGATAGCATGGATAGCTTCTGCGAGGTAATACGCGTCCGGGTTGCCCTCCGTTGTTTCCTTCATGATCGCTTCGAGGGCAAGAGGATACTTTTGGAGATGCTCTGAAGGTCGTGACAAGAAATGCTTCAAGTCAAGACGTCGAGACTCCTGCTGCCTCACTGATTGTCGCGAACATTCCTACAAACCAAACGGAACCCACAGAAAAGTAAGCCAAAGACTCGATGGTTCTCAGCGTAGATATCACCGCGAACCTCGAGGAAAAGTCTCAGATTAGCATTCGCCTCAATCTCTTCCTTGAATCGTTTTTCGGCCAAAGGAAGACGAGCGACATAGGCAGGATATGCGTATCGGAAGCTTCTAGCAGCCTCGACGAAAACGTCTCCAATCCTCTGAATGATCGGGGACTGTTCGCGCTGGCGAACGTACATCGCCTCCACGAGTCGCTTGTTGCATTCTCGCAGATCGAGGATGTTACCGAACACTTCTTCGATGAACTCACCCAGTTGAGAAGCAGGCATAATGTGCGTGGCATGGCGGAGAGGGCGAATGAATAGCTAACCAGGGGTGAGTGAAGAGTCAGGTTTTGGGAATAATTGCGACGAACAGCTTCAACCGAATCGAGATCCTGAACATACTGTTCCTCTTGACTGATCGTTTTGTGTATAATCCTTCGCCAAAAACATGAGGAAAACGATGCAGAACACAGTAGAAACATACGTTTGACGATGAATCTCGCTCTCCGGAAGACTGCGAAGAATGGCAGGGTCGACTGTGTTCAGCCAGTCTTCGGTCTGCAACGGCGCCGTAAGCAGCAGTTTCCGGATCCATCCCTAGACTTACACGAGGCGCGACATCCGGTTCGGGTGTTGGAGTGATGTCTGTTACGATGGCCGCCTAGAACGACATCAATTTGGATAATGAATGAAATTAGGAGACTCACACGTCTTCTTGGACAAACCCATGAATAACACGGATCTTCCTCGCTACACGTTGAGGTGTAACATTTTGTGAGCATGGTGATCACAGCTGTTGGCAGCTCCTCCCTTTCCCTCTGTGACTCCGAATTACCATCGAGGTCATCCAGGAACATGTACACGTCGTCGACCCCGTCCTGGAGCGGTTTATCACCCCACTCAACCTCATAAAAGAAGAGTTGACTCTGGAGGCTGCGCGCCACCTGTAACGCTGCGCGCCTATCAGCCGTAGAGACACCGTGATTTATCAGCAATTCTCGTTGAATTTGTGATTGAATTGTCGACTTTGAACAGGCCATCAGAATCCTAGCGATCAACATCGGGAACATGTCCACATACAACTATGTCCTTTCCAGTAAAGGCACGGGGATAAGGGATACTGCTCTTGACATGTGTGCCTCTTGGGACTTTGTCGCGCAGTCTAACGGCGAGATGAGAAAGCAGACTGAAGTTGACAAAACGATCCGGATCTGGATCGTCGCTGTCAGTAAAGTACTCGTCATCTTCGTCATCTTGATCAGCCAATGCTCCCCCGGAGCTGCCAGCAGCACCGTAGTCACTGGGCCGGGTGCGGTCGAACGAGTCTGTACTGCCCTCGTGGATGCCGTAGCCATTTGGAGAATCTTCGTATGTTTCGGGGTATCCCACCGTAGAGGGTCCGGCAGCTGAAAAAGCATAAGAACCGACTGAGCTGTTCGTCGAGATCACTAAAGAGCCACCTTTGGATGCCTGATAATCGCTGTAAGTAGTAGCCGTAGTCGTAGCTGACAAATTTCGTCCAAGTAGATGTGTTTGAGCTGACGAAACTGTTGATCCTGTCGAGATAGCACGGCCCACGCCAACGTTCGCATCTTGTGGGCGCGACTGCGTCAGCGTTGCTGGCTCAGTTATTCGGGTCAACGACGTACGATTGATGAAATCGGCTGATGGTGAATGTTGTGGTTGAAAATCCTTAACACGTGAATTTAATGGTGTGTTCGTGTTGTTGTCCGGATGCAGACGAGCGTTGGCTTGCGGATACGCGTCCGTGTATCTTGATTGTCCAGATAGCCGTTGTTGATATGATGGACGGCTTCTGAGATGCTCATCTGTAGCATACATTTCAAGGAGTGAATTTTCGTCATAATGACCATTATAACCTGGAATCGTCGGCGCCAGAGCACCAGGAGGTCGCGCGGAAGATTTGCGGGATAACTGATCACGGATGTCGTCAGCACCTAGGACATTACCATTAGAATAGGTAGGGACAGCTGGAACTGGCTTGTAGATATTGGGGGAAATGTCCGATTGAAGATTCATGATTGGTTTTCCAGGAGAAGTCGGAGAGGTTGTAGGTCCGGTCGAGCCGCGACTACACATAAAGCCAGAGGATTGCGGGCCCGGTGCTTGGGGTAATTGACGACGACTAAAGATGGAAGTGTGAGGGTGACAGAAGACGGTTTGAAATTGGCGTACCCATCAATAGTCGCTGTTCCTGGGTGAGAGGTATTGGGCACAGCCTGAGGGACTTCTGTGACATGAGGATCTGTGGGACTAGAGACTTGTGGGAGAACGGCGCCAGGGGGGAGGGGTAACGGCCTAAGTCGCCTCTGGGAGGTAGGAGAAACAGTAGACTCAATATTGGGGCGAACTTCAGGGGCATGGGGTGGTTGTTCTGATAGGGTAGTTATGAGGTTGTATGTGATCAAGCAGAAAGGGTGGTACGTACGAGGAAGGCGGGGAGGGGAGTGTCTTGGTGTAGATACAGGGGGACTGACCGGATCTGGTT
This sequence comes from Boletus pseudo-olivaceus, assembly GCA_038092955.1. Classification (NCBI taxonomy): domain Eukaryota; kingdom Fungi; phylum Basidiomycota; class Agaricomycetes; order Boletales; family Boletaceae; genus Boletus; species Boletus pseudo-olivaceus. The sequence goes on along the minus strand of JBBPRI010000233.1, from coordinate 21,524 downwards.
CTGCGCGGAAAGTGTTGGGATAGTGTTCCCTTGAATTAACGGAGGCAGCACTGAGAGGTGCGCGCTCTGTAGGCGGGGCAGATTCTTCGCCAAAGATGCGCCAGACTTCGTCGTAGAGATGCTGGAGATCCTCGTCGCCAGGTGGAGGCGGTCTAGGGTTGGATTGGAGAGCAGACATGATGGAATGAAGGAGGATCACGGCACTGGGGCAGCTGTGTTGTCTGTGGGGTCCTCGTAGTCGGGCTCCCCGTTGAAGTGACTAGCGAGAACGACAGGGAGGATGATGTCGAGGCTGGTTTGCAGCGATCTTTGTCCAGGGAGTGCAATGATGTGCGTGTAGGCAAGTCAAGGACGACCGCCGTAGCTGCCGCCGTCACAACGGAATTATTCACACCGGACCTCGGCCGTTGCGTGAGACCGACTTGATACGTACAAGCTCGAAGGATACAATTTCAACCCCCAGGATTCAGGATGCGATGAAAATGTCTTTGATGCCCATTGAGATGGCTGCGTACAACGACTATCTTGCGCAAACCAGTCGTGTTGTGGACCGAGGTTCGGTCGCGGTCGGCGGGGTTGGCCCCGGACCATCTGCCATACCCGGTCGCGGGGCCGGCTCCTTCATCAAGACAGCCGCATCTGTCAATCTATCACACACTGGGCTGCCTGGCACAGTACTTGATCAGCATGGCAAGAGTCCCAAAATTAACCTCGTCTGTGCACGACATCGGCGCTGAGAAACCTCCATTTGGTTCCAGGTGAGTCTTGAAGCACTCGCGTTGCTACTATGTCCCGACAAATCACTGCCCAACTATCAGATTCCTGACAGAAGACGCGGATGTTTGGACTCAAAATGCGTGGGATCATGTCCCTCCTCCCGATGACCAGGCAGAGAGCATCGCTTCTTCTCTCCGAAGCCAACGGCTTTCTCCTGTGCCTGACGAAGATAAAGAGAAATACAACTCTAAACCCGCCAAATACTGGTGAGAGCATGTACTTCGGCATCGAGTTTGTATTGTAACACAAGAACGACAAGGGACAATTTTTATAAGACGAATGCAGATAACTTTTTTCGCGACAGAAAATGGTATCCTGCTATGTTGATGACCGCATGACCTCGCCTCACTTTGGCTTAGGTTGCATCTAGAATTTCCAGAACTATTGGCTGCTGCGGAGCCTGAGGTACGTGGTCTGCTCGATTATTGCGTGCACCCTTCCCGCCAACTCGATCAGGCAGGAGAGATCACCATTTGCGAAATCGGATGCGGTGAGCGTCAACTCGCGTGGCCTAGCCCACGTTTCTTCTAAACAATCAAGTCAAGGTGCTGGAAATGCCGCGTTCCCACTGCTTTCCGCGAACAAAAACCCTCAGCTTGTGATCCGGGCATACGATTACTCCTCGCATGCAGTCAAGCTAGTGCAGGCAAGTATATACACTTTTCTTCTGCAGTGCCCAGCATAGAACCATTCATGTATACCTACAGAACAATCCCCTATATAATAACCCACCGATTGGTTCGATTCAATCCGCAGTATGGGATCTCACTTCCGAGAGCACACTCCCACCAGGTGTTGAACCAGCAACAGTCGACATCGTTCTCTGTGTCTTCGTCTTGAGTGCCCTACACCCTAATGAATGGGGAAGGGGAATAGCCAACATCTACCGTGTACGTGGCCCCTAGCTTCGTCACCGCATACATAGTTCATTCGTTTGGCAGATGCTAAAACCAGACGGTATTATCCTAGTCCGTGACTACGGGCGACACGATCTCACCCAGCTGCGATTCAAATCTGGGAGAATGCTCCAAGACAACTTTTATATACGCGGAGACAAGACGCGCGTATACTTCTTCGAGTTAGGTACGTACTGGTATCTACAGTTTTTCATCCCGCCTACAAACATCTGCCCTGGTCACCGAAAGATGAATTAGCGTTGATGTTCACCGGCTGTCGCGCGTCGTCGTCATCAACTACGGTTCGACCGACAGAGGAAGTGTCGGAGTCTCAAGGTCGAGAGGAAGACGGCGGGACTTTTGTCTCGAGCCCCGCATCCTACACCCCACCCTTGCACAATTCTGCCTCACCAGCGCCATTCTCGAAGCTGTCGGTGGACCAATCGACTTGTTCACCTGAGGATCCGACTCCAGCCACCCCACCCACCACCCGTCACCCTAACATCCTCGCTCCCCTTGGGTCCTGCCCTCCTCACCCATTGTTTACCATCGAACAACTAGGGATAGATCGGAGGCTACTCGTGAATAGGAAGAGGCAGCTAAAGATGTACAGAGTGTGGATGCAGGGCAAATTTAAAAAGTTGTCCGGCGTTGCACCTCAGGTTGTGGATCAGACTGGGTCAAGTGATAACCATCCCCGCCTCTGTTAGCTATCCAACGACGCTTTCGGATGGCTCCTAGTACTATGGACTAGAACCATATCTGGATCGGTAACTTGAGGTAATTTAGTTCTAATGGAGATGGGCAGGATCGTCATAAAATACAACAATGGGTTCTTGACAAGCCATTGCCTGACAGATTGTCAACGGACTTTTCTCCACTAAGTAAAACTCGATGCAATGGCGTCTGATACAGGAATTTAAGCAGGGCACTATACTTCATTGCAACACTTCACTAGATGAGCGGCCGAAGGCCCATCTGACTTTCTGATATGGATGAGAGAACTATGCAACCACAGCTCTGCCAGAAAGAAAGAGTTTGGCATCCAACATATCACAGAACTCTTCGCTGTCCTGAGTTGTTTCCAGAAATGATCCAGCGCCTCACCGGTGCACCCCCGAATCTTCGCGATTCCACAATTAGGAAGTACAAAAGTTTAGGAGTGGCGACCTGAAATTTGCCACCTTGTTCTCCTGTAGACGATGTCGCAGTTGTTTAGTATAGAAATTGGGGCGCGAACGCCTGGCTCTCCATAGTAAGGGATCGTTCGCTGGGTGGCATGACCATCTCGTCATTCAAAGCGGTGTGTAACCGTTACAGTAAGTAAAGAAACAGGCGACGAATTTTGTCCATCCAGTCACAACTGTCCCCTCATTGCTTGTCAACGAGGTAATAATGTTACATGAAATCTACGGCGCGTTTCCGTCCCCGGGGCGGTCCAACGGCCCCCTCAGTATCATCCACCTTCATGGCATCGCGATCATCTTGGCCTCTCTCAACAGGTAGATCCCTCGCGATATCCGGAGGTGGCTTCTCTACCCATTCATCCTCCTCTACATGCTCTCTGTGTTTCTTCCGTTTCTTCTTCGCACGATCCCGTTCCTGAGTTTCTCGCCGGGCTGATATCGAGAGCGACTCGCCGCCGTCCTCGTCCACGTCAAACGATACGAGAGCACCTGTCTTGGATTTCCTGTTCTTCTTTTCCTTCACAGCAGGCGCTTTTCCATTCCCAGAGTGTAATTTCGAGTCACGAGGGACGAACGTCGGTTTGAACGTCGATAGATCCACTTTTGCGTCCATCGCGACCCTTGCTTTTACCCCATCTGTCGCAGTCGGAGGGGGAACCGCAGTCTTAGCGGGGTTTTCCGTCGTTTGTAACGAGGTCGAGGGCTGTGAGGGCGCTGGTGTCTCATCAGCGTTGTCCTCTGGCGATTTGTCCTCCTTCTCCTCCTCGCTTTCCTCGTCATCGCTTGCAAAAATGGCTTTGAAGATACTCATGGGGGGCCGCTCGTAAGTGAGAATATCGTCCCCTTGTCCATCGTCTTCTCCTAGCCCAATGTTCGCCAAGTCGCGCTTGCCACGCGGAACAGCAGGGCTCGGCTGTACCTCCACGACACCGCCCGTCTCAACGCCATCTGCGCCACCTGTTGGCACGTCCGCAGCAGTAGACGTCGACGCCTCCGGCGTATCAAGGTGTATCTCGGGGCTGGGATCCTTGACGCCGAACCGCTTACAGAGGAGACGTGCAGGTTGCCATGGTTTGACTTCCCTCGTCATCGAACCGTACATGCCCAATCGGGCAGCGTGCACCTTTGGCTCTTCTTCCTTCTTTTCTTCCTGCTCCTCCACGATCGGTTCCTGTTCCGTCTCCGTGGACGCTTGTTCCTCGCTTGGGGTATGCAGTCCTTCGACGATCTTGGGACCCAAATCGAGCACTGCAGCGCTTGTAAAACGTCCTGCCATCGCTCCCGAGATAGGTCGGAAGAGGGCGGCGGCCTTGGCGAACTCGCTCATCTCGAGTGCATGCGCCTCTGGCGTCTGAGTCGGCAGACGTGCAGGTATAGAGAACCCAGATCCAGGTTCGGCGTGTGTACGGAGATAAGCAGTATACCGGGATTGTTTGTTGGGATTGGAAGTGAAGGGTTGAAATCCCTGCAACGCAGCCTGTGCAACGTGTGGTTCTGTGTGAGGGATATAGGGTCCCTGGGATGGGAGTATGCCTGGTGGTGGTCTTGGCTCTTGTTCCGTCACATCAACTGTCGAGGGACCGGTGAAGCGACTTGCTGTAATGTTTTTGATTCGCTCTTGGTCTTTCTTCGAGATATATTCAAAGACAGAGCGCGGTGCGGATGGAAGGGGCGTTTCCCCTAGTGCAGCACCTCGCTGTGGGGGAGATCAGATAGGTGAACGTTGCGCGTTGCTCAATGGAAACAAACCTGATCTGGAGATATTCCGGTTTTCCATTGCGCGTGCGTTTGTGGTTGTCCCGGTACAGGGAAGTGTGGTATGTTTTCCTTCTCACTGAGCGTCGTTCTCTCCCGTTCCCAAAGAACCTTTGGATTGGGTTTCCACCCTTTTGGTACTTCAGGAAGAGGGAACCTGCAGAGATCGACCTGTGTTGAAGGAGACTTTGACTCCGCAAACGACTCACCACAAGTCCTCCGCCACCGGCTTCTCCGAAAGTCTGAACCCAGGGAGTACAAGTTTGCCATCCCGGAACACCCCTGGACCACTCGCCTGTGTCTGAAATACGTGAACATGCTACCCATCCCCCCTAACAAGGGGCGGAGCTTACCGATGGTGTTGGGACAGTCGTACTACGAGATTTAGCCCCACGACCTCCAATAACTACGCGTTCCTCATCATGCATGTCGTTGATATCGAAAGCGTGTCGGCTTCTTCCATGACCTATGGCATGATCATAAACGTCCAAATCATCCTCATCCGCGTCGTTCAATGCGCCCAGTCCAAAACCACCTTGCGAACCAATATAAGAAATCACCACTCAGGTTGACCACAGGACATACCTGCAAGTTGTGGTCCTTGAGCGCGCTGCGTATCCTGTTCATGGACCCCCAAGCTCGCATGGAGCCCCAACGATCTGTTATGTCCAAGTCCATGGACATCGTCTTTGCGAGGTACGACGATCGGTAGTGTATCTTTCGGCGCATAGGTGTGTTTCTTGGCCTCCTCATCCACATCTAATCCAGTTCTGTCCGGGTCACGCCCATGCTGAATCTCGCGTTGCCGCCACGTCACTCTCGGACCTATACCCTGACCCGGTCTCCAACCCATCTTCTTGAGGATACGTCCTCCCACTGAATCCTTCGGCGTAGGTAACATGGCCTGTTCGAGTGCGAGGGTGATTGGGCTGAGATGGCGCAGGTGAGCCAGGACAGACGAGCAAGTCGGGAAATGACGCACTCTTTCTGGCTGTCGTCTACGCCGCTCCTACGGGCTTTCTCAGCCTGGGTACCTCCGAGGATATCCATCTCATCGTGTTCGCTGACGAGTTTTTGGTCCGCACGGAGCTCGGCGAGATCTTCATCATCCATAAAGTCCTCGGGTCTCGCTGTCGCAGCCTTGGCACGAACCGATCGCGAGGAGACGAACGTCGAGGGTGTCCATCCTAGATACCAATTGGCACACTGAGCGATAGGTAGACAGGATAATTAGACCGACCTTCCTTTGAACCAGCAGTGTTGAAGTACCCGGCAGAGAAACCCCCGGTGAAAGCCCCGTGTAGTCTTCTTCGGCCTTTTTCATCTCTCACCTAGACAGCAAGACATCAGATAAAATAGCCCACTGACGAGCAGAAACCGACTTCTTGCTTCCAAAGCGGTACGAATTCGCCTGTGTCTTTGGACTTTTCGAGGGGCGGCAAAGGTGTCCCAATCTAGAGGAACTGTGAGCGGCACGAGGCGGAGGAAGTGAGGGAGTTACCAAGCAAAAGTTTTCATTGACCCGCTTGCTCGAAGTATCAACACCCAAATCGCCAAGTTTCCGTTTGAGCTTTGCAGAGTTCATGGTGGTGGGCCGTGGTCATCTGAGAGCCTGTGACACTGAAAGTCCTCAGAGTAACAGATGCATAACCCTAACCATAACAATGGGTTCCGAGATAGAGTACCGAGTTCTATAGCTCCTCGCCTCCGCTCTCTTCCACTTCCACACTTGCATCCGCATCAAATTGTGGTGCCCACTCTGCTTCTTCCTCGTTGTCCGTGTCCTTTTCTCTCTCTTTCCGCTTCCCATTCACCGCAACTGTCGAGCCTCCAGCGGATCTACCCTCAGCAACTGTCAGACACGTTAGGCGAGTGCCCTTCGTGTCGTACTCCGCTACCGGATGTAGTTGCGATTTTTCCTTCGTCTCAGCAGGCAATGCAGCCAGGTCATACACGAATATCTTGCCGTCAGACGAAACAGTACAGACGATCGTTGTCGTTTCATGTGCATCCCCACTTTTGGGTGTGGTTGCCGGGAGCGCGATATGAAGCGTCTCCACAGCTTTTACTCTAGCGTGGGATTGGTCAGTTGTGCTGCAGGCGGGGTATTTTAACAAACCTATTTGAATGGCCAACCATCTCGGCGATTATTGTAGGTGATGATTGTGGATCCTCAGATACTTGGTATATAGATACTTTTTTATCTTCCGCTGCGACCAATAGAAGTTCTCCGTCACCGTTGACGCGTTTACAAAATCGCAGGTGGTGTATTCTTGATGGATGTGTGATGGTATGTCGCAAGGCCATATCCTATACGGTGATGAGACGTGAACATGAAGATATATCTGCATGAGCAACGACGTACCGTAGAAAATACATCAAGAGAAGACAATGACTGGACGATGAACATTGAGCCAGATAACGACCATCTTACGACTTCGCCCTCTTAGTGGCTAACTTTGAGTACCGTTCATCACCAACATCGATAACCTTACCTTTTCCCAATTTCGTACTGGCCGACCCCTTACCACGCATTAAATCCCACATACGCAGTGTTTTGTCATGTCCGACACTCAATGCAACTTTTCCAGACGGATGAATGGCGACAGAATTAACGCGGCCTTTGTGTCCCTTTAGCGAACGTAGGACGGTCCAATCCCGCGCATGGAAAAGACACAGTGTACCATCCTCGGATGCGGAGAGCAGATGAGAGCGTGACGGAAATTGGAGATACGTGATAGATCCTGGACAGTGTTATGTTGACCCTTTTTCTCTGGCGTCCAAACGAGCACATACCTTGGTGGTGCATCAGACCGCCGATCTCTTTCCGCCTTGCCAAGTCCCATACTTTTACAATCTCATCTGAGCTTCCCGTAGCCAGCCATTTGCCTCCATTCGGCGATGCAGCAACAGCTTTTATAGATGATACGTGTGCGGGAAAGATAAAGATGGGCTTCAAATGAAACTCGTAGGCCGTGGATTCGGAGGACGTGACTGTCCCATCGAGTCCGTAGAGCAACCTTTCGTAGGAACCTGCAACGATGACAAAAGAAACAGGTAATTCGGACTTGGATGATGATTCTAGAGTGTTCGCAGGATCTTTATTGGTCGCTTTCCGCTTTCCTTTAGCTTTTGGAGAGAACGAGACGTTGCTTTCTGGGAGTTGTTGTTGATTTGGTGATGTTCCTTTCCTTGTCACGACGGGGTTTTCGATCCGGGCCTTTTTGAAGTTTCTTTCTACCCTTCGAGCGGTTTTTGGTTCTGCCATATGTTCGTCGTGGTTGGTGCGTTAGGCTCAGATGCGAAAAAAAAAAACGTTGCAAAGTCAAAACCTCCCAAAATGGTATGCTCAGTAGTCACTATCATCTCAAGTGAAGCGGCCATGTGGTAACTTGCAACGGAATTCGTCCTCTGAGCGTTACCCAATCTCTAGGTACATTTTGCACTAATTCTCTGAGCCATGGAACAGTCGCGCAACGACAGCGAGATGGAACCCAGCTCTTCCGACGCGACAAGTCGTTGCCTGCAGTCTGAATCGAAGTTAGTGCGTTCACCACAATTTGTCTAGCTATCAGGTCAATGCGTACTAAATGAAATGACTTGAGGATAGCATGTTGTCGAACGTAGCACGGCCCAATACTCGGTGAGACCAATGACATAGGGATTTCGTTATAGACTGCCAGGCCAATTCAATCTTGTCCTTGGCTGACAATATCCAGGCTAAGACAAGCCAGACCGAGGGTATAAGAACAGTCTCTGTGAGCGCTTCTCGTTCTCCCCAACTCTCCCATCCTTCCCCTGGATCCCGGTGATCCTAACAGCGTCAGGCAGCGCTACTTTGCTTCTTATTCTATTCTATCCCATCCTTATCATCTCGAGTCTTCTGCGCCGGTCGCACACTCACTTGTCATCCATTTCAGAGCTTTTTGAGTCGCCTTTCCATCCGTTAACGCAAGCTTGATTTGTCATGGTGGTTCTCTCTCCACGCTTCACCCTCCTTGCTTGCCTTTGTGCAGCCCTTCCCCTTGCTCTCCCGCACCCCGCGGAAGCTGCACACATCTATGGTAGCCACCCGGTGGAGAAGCACGCTTCCTCTCCTCACTCTCACCAGCGGACGCGGACGCGCGACCACTCATTCTTTGGCTGGCCAACTGTAGCTCATAGGGACGATGGCAAGAACAATGGGCACCAGGTAAGTATCCTCCTGTTCTCGGTGCATCGTGCCGACTCGCTGGTTATGCGCTTTTGTGCAGGGACCAGATCGCCGAGCTCCAGAACTTCCGCCCCTTCTGCGACGCGACCGTGTCCATAATCACAACAAGGTTCACAACCAGCACGGTCAAGGTACTCACGACGACGCCCATCACAAAGTCCCTCGGTCTGCTTTCGCGCAAAGCCGGTATCGCCATGAACCTGTTTACCTCAGTCGTCGCTCCTCGGTATACGTCCCCGGAGAGCACGGTAACACGTATCTAGTCTCTCGGACGCCACCAAGAGATTGGGGGCATGGGAATACAGGCAAAGACAAGCAATCGTCTGATGCCTACAATCGGCGTCAAGTCGATGAGAGTAATCTCGTTTTGGGGAGGATCGACATCATGGCAAGTTTTTCTCCGTGTTCGATCGTGTCGTTCTCTCATGATTCGTTCCGTCCAGAGTGCCGCTCAGTCGCCCAGTAGCACCCAGCGTCTGGGGTCATTGTTGTTTGGGAAGTTGGATGGTGGCCCTGCCGAAGCATTCACGTTGAGTGCTTCGACGACCAACCAGACCCAGTTCATCATGATGCCTACGGACGAAACATTGAATGTGGCGGGTATGTCTTGAGCCCCTCAGTGATGACGCGTCATTAATCCTCCCATAGGAAGCTCCAAGCACGTTACTCTTGCGGTGGAGATGTTTGATCCAAGCCGCGCTGAAATGGTCATGTATTGCGCCACCTATGATTCAGATCCCGGGGCAACATCTGCGCTCCTTATGACACCTTGCACTAGTGCTGGTGTAACTCGGCCGGCGGCTCCAGCCGACGACGCGGCCGATCCTTGTGCTGACGACGGAAACGATACTTCCTCGTCAAATTCGCATGAGAGCCAGATATTCTCTTACGACCCTGCTAGCGGGCAGATCGAACCGACATCAGCTACTGCTAGCTCCTCAGACACTGGTAATAGCCCCGATGACCTAGCCTTGTGCGCTGGGGCAAGAGTCCGAAGAGACAACGGTAACTCTACGACGAGTGGCTCTGTCAGACCCTCGGGCACCTCGACCAGCACAGCTCCCACCACCAGCGCTTCGCAACAGGCTCGAAATGTCACACTCGTATTCGTTGCGGACGCTCTCGCAGTGCCCGCATTATCTTCGAGCTCGTCTAATACCGCCAATACCGCCACCATGACGATAGGCCAAGCGTCCGTCCTCACAAAGACCATCACAACGACGGTCATAGCCTCCGTGACGGCTTCTGGATCCTCTACTTTGACCGTCACACCTGCTCAAGCCGCAGCGTCGGTTTCGACTTCCTCGATACCTTCCCAGTCCACGACTATCGCGGCGCCGTCTGCCTTCACCACAGGAACAGCAGCGCGATCGTCATTGAGCCTTTTGAGTTCCGTGTCCGCAACGGCCACCTCGAGCGCAGATGAGTCCTTCGAGGTCGAAATCGTCGGGATTGCGCCGTCCACCACCGCCAGTTCTTCGTCGATATCTACTACCGCTACCACGACGACGACAGCGACGAGTTCCTATGGTTCTGGCTCCGTCAGTATGAGTCGCGATCCACTAGCCGTAGCATCGTCGATCGCGAATGCAATGGTGTCTGCTCGAGCCTCAGCATACGCGTCAGCCTCAGTACGCCACTAGATTCAGAGTAGACTAGCGCCGAATGCATGAGATATCACACTTTCTGTCACCTAAACCTAAGAAGACGAGCGTTTTTTCGTGGTGCCACGCGTATGCATTATGAGCTGCCGAAAATGAAGTGAGAATACAAAAACATGATTTATATCTGTTTTCCGCTCTTCCCAACAAGATGTCAGACTATTGCACCGTACACCGTACGTCGCACAAGCACGCGAGCGATGACCGAAACAGATTGATTCCAAAGAAAAATCGGTATTGAATTTCGCTCGAGAACTACAGGCGTTGATCGATACCGACCATCAGAACATACAGGACCAAGAAACACGAGCTTAATGGAGCAACGGCAGAGGTACAGACGTTGATACGTATCACCGCTGGAATGGACATGCATGCGGGCAAATGCGATACGATGACGGACAATCGACGCGAAGAAAAGACGACAGGCACGCCACAAAGTCCGAGAGAATTACTAGTCTCAACCACACTGATCGTCTTGGCGGAGACTTGGTATTGGTGGAGACAAAGTCCCGTCTGTGCCACCAAAGGATCGGCTTCCAAGTTTGAAGTATTTGTTACACAATCAGTTCAAGTCTCGCACACGGCGAACCTGTACTACATCTCGTCGTCGTCGAAATTGATCTCTTCGACAGGAAAGTCTCCGACTCTCACTCTATCCGGTTGCACGAAGACCCCATACTTTGGTCGGCAAGTGAAATAGCGCTCTCCTTGGACCCTACATAAAGTATGTCATGATGATTCGATGAGATCACGACCTAAAGAGGGGAACGCACGATCCATCATTCCGCCCAATCGGCTCATCGTATTCAATACCGACCCAAACACCTGTCTTTGCGAAGATGGTTTGGCCCACGAAACGCACTGTACCGCGTTTATGGAGCCCCTCCTCGGCCGATTCGACTTGACAACGTGCGCCGATCGGAATGTCTATGTCTACACGAGTAACAGGTGTAGGGACGGTTTCCGGTGGCGGGGCGAATCGGCCCACTTTGTGCCGTTGCTTGTACGCCAATACGGAATCTGGAAGAGAGCCGAGATGAGCAATATACAACGCAACCTCCTGGTACGTCCTTGACAACCTGTTCTTTTCGCGTACGCGTCGTCGCTCAGCTCGAATTTCTCTACTTGGGATACGTCGGAAAGCTGTCCAGTGAACGAGGTGGTGGGGTCCGTATCGATCACCTATCGCATAGACACATCGACTGCGTCAAGCGGATCAACGGACACGACAGTCGATCTTACATTTAATGTTTGCAACGCCGTCAATCCGTAAAAACCGAGTTGTTTGGTGTCATCCGAAAATTGTGCGATCGTCTCGCCTTGGTCATTTTGTATCGAAATGCGTTGATTTTGGACCGGGATCCCGGTGATGGATTCAAGCTTTGTCTGTGGATGAGACGTGAATGGGTGAATGATGAAGTGACATGAAGACCAGAACCTTGAGCTGTTGGACAGTGATGTGGAGGTCAAACCGCCGCTCGGATCGCGTGTCTGGGGAAACTACGAAGACATTGACGATGGTTGACATTTTAGAGAGCTCGGACCTGTTAACGAGACCCCGAAAGACGGTGAGGTCTAGATTGACCCCTGAGTCGAGTCACGTGCATTCCACTGACAGACGCGCTTGGTGGCAGGTGAAACCGGATATATCATCTGTCGAGCGCCGCGGTGGCCTGTGGGACTCTTCTCATTCTCCAGCAGTCGGCCCCGCGAGACAGCCAAAGATGGATCACAATCACCCATTGACAGCATCATCGCGAACATTATCTGCCTCTGCGTTGCGCGAGAGATTATCCAAATTAACGTCTTCGCCTTTGCGCCCCGTCGCCGCCCTACATGCATCAATCGAGTTGAGTCTCGTCTTTTTGCTCGCTCGCACACCGAAACCATGCGTTACCAAGTACTGAACCGTCTGCTTTTAGTTTTGTACCAACCAAGATACCCCGCAGACGCAGATTACAGACGATGGTGGTCGCCGCCTGGTCCACTTTACTTGTTAATTCCATCTTCCTTTTTCTAGTTCTATGGTACGAGCCTGTTTTATTGCATCGGTCTTCGACTCACCTTGTATGATCTCAAGTTCGATTCCAGCCCTTTGGCCGTTCCTCGCTATTTATATCGCATGGATTCACTGGATCGATAACACTCCTGAGCATGGGACGAAGCTGAGCCCGTGGTTTCGTTCTTTGAAGATATGGCAGTACTTCGCGGACTACTACCCTGCGTCGTACGTGTCCAAAAACATGCCATGCCTCACAATCCTTAATTGTCGTATGCAACGTACCCAGATTAATGAAAGTGAGTTGAGCACCTCCCAGGTCTCTGACCGTTTGGCCTAAAGGTTTTGTAAAGGAATGTGATTTACCAGCAGACCGACCATATGTGTTTGGTTATCATCCACATGGTTCGTCTTGAATTTCAATGGTCTCACCAGCGTGTGTCTAACCCGTTCGACTCTAGGGATCATAGGGATGTAAGGGATTGATTTTCGTGAATAAATCGTCTTTCAACGTGCTCTCACAGGGGTGCAATGGCTACTTTCGCAACAGAAGGTTACTCTACCATCCCCTCGTAAAGCCGCGTACTGAGACTCGGGGCAATTAGCCACAGGCTTTTCCCTCGCATTTCCAGGGATACAGCCCCACCTTCTTACACTCACAAATAACTTCAACGTACCTTTCTATCGCGAGATCCTCATGGCCCTCGGCATCAGCAGTGTTTCTAAGCGATCGTGCTCGAACATTTTGAAACGTGGCGCAGGGCAGGCCATTGCTATCGTGGTCGGCGGTGCTGCAGAAAGCTTAAGTGCCCGCCCAGGTACAGCAGACCTGACGTTGAGAAGGAGGTAAATCAAGTGGCCAGCCCTAACGCCGATGCTCATACTTTAAACTCATAGGCTGGGATTCATCAAGCTTGCGATTCAGCATGGGTACGTCAGATCACTTCCGGGAATCAAGATACTCATTCACGTCCGTACTATCAGTGCTGACTTGGTACCGGTGTTTTCCTTTGGTGAAAACGATGTACGAATCCTTGGTTCGATTGGAACTTATCTTGAATTGACCCTGTTACTCCTCTAGATCTACGAACAAATGCCGAATGAAAAGGGGACCACTGTGTACGCTTTGCAAAAGAAGTTCCAAAGCATGTTTGGATTCACCCTCCCTCTGTTCCACGGACGTGGATTATTAAATTGTGCGCGTCATGCGACCTCCTACCGCTGGCTTTTTGTTGATGAACTGATTCCGCATCTCCCACCCATAGATAACTTGGGACTAATGCCTTATCGTCGGAGGATCGTATCAGTCAGTGAGTCATTCTATGACCTCCAAATCCTCCACCTTCAGACTCCTGACCTCAACAGTTGGCCAGCCAATACATACCCAACAATGTGATCGGCCGTCGATCGAGGAAGTGACTCGGGTGCAGACGCTCTACATCGAAGAGCTGACCCGGTCCGTCCGATTCTTTCGATGGCCTCTCAATCACATCCCTGACCCGACTCCCCCACAGAATCTGGAACACATACAAGGACGAATTCGCAAAGACACGTACCAGGGAGCTGAGCATCATTGACTAGTAGACACACCCCTTTGGTATCCCCCGTATTTAACGTTCTCTCTGGGTATATTTTTTTTTTTTACAGCATGTAATACGTGTGTAGCGTAACGGACCACGAATAGAGGACGAGTGCAAAGTGTAACACGTCGAAAACTGTCACACGGATGATTAGCAGCGCTGAACGACTGGAGCAAGGATGGCCACGTCGCGTTTGCGTTTGCGTTTGCGTGCTGCCAGCGTAACATCACAGTAAAGTAGCATGTATTCCGATTCTGACTCAAGCGCTCATACCAATCACCTACTCACTGGCGTATGGATGGCCAGCTGCGTCAACTTCCACACACCTCGGGCATAAAACTGAGTCGGATGCGATGAATCATCCGTATCATAATACCCATCTGTTGGTATTACACTCCCATAGTTACTAATGTCATGGGAGAAATCCAGAGTTTCAGTAGTGTTTGAGTCGAGTTTAGGATAATATCATTATCACGATCGCAATGAGGGTAGTGGAAGGATCTGATCGGCGTGCGGCCACTTGGCATCAACCATGTGTGTTAACTGGCATTAGCTCCCTGCAGTGAGATATCCTAAACTCGACTGAAACTCCAAGTTTCAGGCAGGCCTTCAAATCTAGATTTCGCCCATGAAATCATCTTGCTGTAAGCCAAGGTGCTATTATGTTGCACATGTTCAAGTCTGCCAATCGCACAAACAACGTGACTAGTACCATGTTTAGTATGCCCGAGGTGCACAGCTCCTCACACTACTTGTGCAACGAGTGACATGGTTTCATCACAATCCCCACGTATAATATGAAAACCCTGGCCAAAAGACTGGAGGAAATGTAAAGGAGCGTATGGAGATCAGGCATGACAAGCCTGATGTAACACAGTCTAGGATCAAAAGGGTATGAACGAATGGCTAGTAGTGAAGGGTAACCGCGGTCAAACGTCCGCGTCTGTCGAAGCGCAACGCTGGCACGCTCATGACGTTGTGCTATTCGTACCGTTGATGTATGGCGCGCACACGTTGGGGTCGTTGTAAGCGGAAGGATCTTTTGTGAGGAATCCCATTTCAACGCCTTCAAGATAGGACCTAACGAGACCGGGTCATTGGTTATCGATTGTCTCGACATGGAAGCACACAACGCTTGGTATGGGCCACATACCACTGCCGAGCCAACGTGGTTCCGTTTGTTAGGCTCGAAATCTCGGTCTTGAAGTTCCAAAACTAGAAAGAAAGTGGTTCGCGAGTTCGGTTTCAGAAGGGACGGTCTCGGTTTGTGCAAAAGACGGCCGTGACTTACAATCCATCCAGCACCTTGGCTGTATGCCCATTTCTGAGCGTCTGCCCACTTGGAGAGGAACGCGTCCGTGGCATTAAATTGGGTCGAAAGTCCCCATTCACCGAACCAGAGAGGCGAGTTACCGAGGGTGGCATCGTTCTGGATACGCTGCAGATCTGAGAATATGGCAAGGTTAAACAATACGTCTGGGAAACGCCACGAAATGGTTTACTGCACACGCTCGTCAAGTAAGCATCCGGGTTCGCATCGGCAACACCCTGTAAAACAAGATAAGATGAGTCAAGCACCAATAGACGCCACGTGAGCTGCATTACCCCGAACCTTGAGTGCGTGTGAGTGAAAAGACACACGGGGGACGATCAGCTGCTTACGAGTAGTACAAATGATTATCGTATCCCTGGGGGCCAATCGCAGCATTTGCGGGATTAGGTGGGTTGTTGTACTGCCAGTTGATGTCCATGAAGCTTGGGGTGATGTAAGCCACACTATACGTTGCGCACACTGGGAATCTTACCTGGTAACCAGTGAGGATCGGTCGGACTTGAATGGCGACGATGTAAACACGTTCCCGAGCTCACACTCAAATACGATTTCGAGGAGGATAGGGATAGCATCCTGAATCGCCGCTGCAACTTGAGGATTGAATACATGCGATGAACATGCATCACCAAGAGCGGCGGTGAAGTTCGTGGATGAGGTAGAGCTATTCAACGACATGCCAGGAACAGGAATGCCAAGAGTGAGCTCCACAGCACGAATAGTTTGAACAAAGTTGATCTGAACTGAAATACTAGGATAAGAACCCAGATGGATTAATACACACGGGGGAACGTACATTCGCCATAGTCGGGTGTCTGCGGAGCGTCCATGATGGGTTCGTTAACGGCCTCAATGGCGAAAACACTGCCAAAGGTTGGATCGAGATGTGCAAGCGATGTTATCACGGCGGTCCAAACCAATGCACGGTGATAGTTATAGGGTGTCTAGCAGGCAGGTCGTCAGGTCGTACTATATATGCTGTCATGCGTACTGACATAAAACTGAACATCAGTGGTGCAGCTACCGGGTATTCAGCTTCAATGGTTTTGTCCAGACGCTGGACCAACGTACTTTCCAGTGAATTGCTGTCCGGGTGTTTGAACACCTGGCAATGCATGGTGATCCAAAATTGCCTCAATACCGGCATCTTGTAGCCATCCTAAGCCGCGTCTCTGTCGAAGCGGCCCATGTTGAGATTCTGGGACCAATTTCTTGCTCTAAAGTACATACTAGGTATGCAAGGCCTCCACGAGGGTACGCTTCTGCCGGACGGTCTACGAGTGCTTCAATAATCCAATATCCGAGCTGAAGAATTAATGCGTCTCATTAGAATAGAATGAAATGTTGACCTGCATACATACCGGGACTCGGACTGTGTTAATCCCGACTTCTTTGAATTGATTGATGTGGGACTCGGTGAGCCAGGTATCCCAGTGTTGCGCGAATGTCTCATCGACAGTCTTGGGATACGCTTTGGCGAATGCACTAGGTATGCGTGAGATACGATTCGCGTCGTGCTATGGCGCAGGTTCAACTTACGATTCGGATGCAATGCAATCTGCACAATTTGAACACGACTCCCCGCCCATGTCGAGCCATCCTGAAAACCATCAGGACAAGCGCGGGTGATAACGCAACGGGTGCGCATACCTTGTGGGAGCATCCAGGGCTCGAGGACAAGCCTACACCGCCGACGGGATCAGGAGTCCAGCGGAACACTGAAGCCGAGATGTACTCACCATGAACCCAAGTTTACACCATATATCTTGTAATTTGGTAGTCCCGCAAGGACTTGCGAAAAGAGCGTGGATGACAGGAACAGGGACGAGCCCAACAGCAGGTTCCTCATCGTGGGGATACGGAGAAGTTGGAACTTTGAGTTGCGAAAGGCATGTAGGGAATCGCTTAATATATATCTTGTTCGGAAGCTTAACCATGTTCGCTGAAACGTCCATGTGATCAAGCGAGACACAAAATTTACGGGAAACCAGTGGACAATTGCGGTCCCGAATCAGTAAGGCATGAGCGAATCGCAGCGGAGAAACGGCGCCACCGGGTGCGCCTGCTGACCTGAGCTCACTGGCAGGCTATTGATGGGATTGAACCCCGTGCGTTTGAAGCGAGTGCACCCACCATGGAGTGCGCATTAAGGTGGCTTGCAGGTCTGCCTGCAATTGAACGTCAAGGTGTCAAGATTGACTGTCAAAAAATCTTACCGAACTTCAAGTTGGGATCTCTGCGGCGGCGCGAAATTTGCCAGCAGGTGCCGTACATATATCGATCCGCAAGTAGTACTTGGGTGGGAGGAGGAAGGTCATTACGTTCTCGGTCACGTTTGTCAAACAACCTACAAATTTCTCCCAAGTGGCCTCGTCGAAGGCCCAGTCACGCGCTGGCTTCTAATCACAAGGTCGTGTTGGACCATCATTTTTTTTTTACCAACTTGAAGGACGTCAGATAGTAAATAATGGACCATCCGAATGCATCTGTTATGTACACTCCTGTAGTTTCTAATTACGTGGGAGAAATCCAGATTTTGAGACCTGCCTAGACTTTTAGTAGCATTTTGGTGGTCTCGCAATCAATGGTGGGGGTAGCGGAGATACGCAAAACATTAGTACAGGCTGTCATTCTCTCCCGACAGTGGCAGGCTCGCATGTGGCACTGGGGACAACGACATCCGCGTGTATGACGTTGAAAGTGGCGCATTCATCTTGGTCCGTTGAATGGCCACGAATATCGGACCAATTGTGTACTGTGGTCACCCGATGGCAGCAGACTCTTCTCTTCCTCCAGCGACGGAACGATTGCTGTTGGAACACAAATACAGATGGATCGATTCTTGCGAGTGCGTCCCAGGATGAAACTGTTCGCTTCTGGCACACAGCTTCTCGCAAATCCGTCGGACAACGTCTACAACATGATGAAGTTGTATTCGGGGTTTATTTCTCTCCGTCAGGTGAACTCGTGGCATCACGAGGATTGCATGGAAAGATACATATATCTGTGGCGGGGTCTCTCGTGATAGAGACAAGGGGGTATCTGGTCGTAGTGCAGAGGGTACGGACAAGCTCCACGATGCACTTTTTCTCGACGAACGACGCCTTCAGTTCGTTCCATACCGTGAAGGTATGTTCTTGAACGTATACGGCACTACCATTGGAGGGTTTCTCAACACGCTAGCAGAACCTGCAGATGAGAATGGGGTCGCTTCACTGGCTAACGCCGTGTCGGGCCCGGATAGGCCCTGCGAAAGCGATCGTGACTGTCTGCCACTAACAGGCAAGCAATTTAGGATTAGAATGACTACAGCAAACACGTATTCCGAGAATACTCGCCAGAGACGGCGTCTATAGGGCCCCACCTGTACTATTTTTTTAATGACACCTATCAGGATTGCTTACAGAGCTTCGAAAGGTCGGGCGTATTGGCAAGATCGAGTACTAGCTCCTAGATAAGACGCGTCATTTCATGGCATGGAAGAGCAACAATCTCGACCAGAATTCCAGCGAGTAAGAGGCTGAAATGATTGCATATACATACCGGTGAACGTGGGCCCCCGAGAGGGTGAGAGTGGCAAGAAGGCCATGTGAACTGGCAACATGAAAAAAATTTGCCCCGAAAACCTGGGACTGAGTACTGAGCTTCAAGTTGGAAAGCGATCTGGGGACCACCTAAATACATCATCAACGCATGTTAGTGTTTCACGTCTGGTAAATCCTTGTCAAATGGAGCTGAGAAGTGAAACCAGCCACCGGCGCTGCATGTCGCCACCATCAATATCGTGCGTACTTGAAGGACGTAGTCAGCCCCGACGCAATCTTGCACCATACCATTTTCCCTCTCGACGTTGGCACTGGCAGAGATGAGCAGCGAAGGAAAAGACGATACACAAGTTGAGGCGCCCAACTCGCAGGCCTCCCTGAAAGGGGAAGAGAAAACTCTGCCGGGGCCCGAGCCTCCTGCAGAGAAGGAACCAACCGAGCAATCGCAAGACTTTCCCGAAGGCGGGTTTGCGGGGTGGGCAACCGCCATCGGCGCGTGCGTGCAGTGCAATTTTCTTCACGGCGGCCCTCGACACTCCTAATGATTCTTGAACAGATTTCTTGTTCAGTTCAGCACGTATGGGTAAGCGTTTTAAGCGCAGCCGACGTAGTATAGTAGTGGTTTCTTTTTCGAGTACTTACGACCTTTTAGATACTCGATCTCATTTGGGGTGTACCAAGGTACAGTGGCAGTCATCGTTCTACCGAGCTGGATCATTAACTCGAAGATCTGAGACTTCTATGCTCAAACGTACATCAGCAACGAGACATCCTCCACCATCGCGTGAGCCGCCCATTTCGCGATCGTTTACTTACGTTCACTCACGTTCACAGATGGATCGGGAGCACAAACGCATTTCTGTTTGAGCTCTGTGGGCTTCTAGCTGGGAGGATGTATGATCGGGGCTATTTGTGAGTTCCACACAGCAAGTTGTCGTTCTCGTTTCGACCTGCCCACATCTAGTTATCACCTACTCTACGGAGCGTCCTTGCTCCAGGCCTTTTCCATTTTCATGCTTTCACTGGCGCGTCCAGACAACTATTATCAGGTGCGCATACCCGATGTGGAAACTCTGATCACGTACGGAATAATAACGGCATCTAGATTTTCCTCGCCCAGGGGATAGGATCTGGATGTGCCGCGGGGCTGTTGTACATCCCTTCCATGGCAGTCTTGTCCCATTACTTCGACAAGCGCCGTGAACAAGTCATGACGTTTGCCTCCTCCGGTGCTTATCTCGGTGCGGTGGTACACCCCATCATGTTGAACAACACGATCAATGGTCGTCTCGGTTTCGCAAATGGCGTTCGCGCCAGCGCCGGACTCATCAGCGGGCTCTTGTTGATCGCCTGCCTGTTGATGAGAACAAGACTGCCGCCTTCCAATTCTCGCACAAACTTTCTCGTTGCTGCTAAAAAGTGTGGTGGAGACAGTGCGTTCATATTTGGATGTCTTGGGTGAGTCTCGGTCATCCCCTCAACGACCGCACAGCACCTATCTGGCTCCGGTGTGTGCAGCCTCACCATCTTCGTCGTGGGATTTTATTATCCCTTGTTCTATCTCCAACTCAACGCTGTGAGACATGGGTTTGGAGATACGTTTTCGTTCTACTCAGTTGCGTTTGCTTTCTTAATCCCCACGTACTATTCGAATCTGAGTCGACGATGGGATGACAGCTCGTGATTATGAACGCCTCGAGCTTCATTGGCCAACTTAGCTCAACCGTCCTCGTTGGATACCTCAGCGTCCCAATCGTGGTCATCATCGCCACCTTTTGCTGTAGCGTGGTCCTCTTTGGGATGATTGGTGTGCATACGGTAGTCGGCATCATCGTTTTCGGAGTTTTGTATGGCTATTTCGCCGGAATATGTACGTCTTCTTGTTGGATCGATTCGACCGATCACGGTCGGACTTTCTCGTTACCACGAGACGCCTTGCTTACCGAGCTTGTCTGTCCAGTTCTAGCATTGTGGACGCCCTTGATGACATTGCTCACACCCAATCTTTCCGAGATAGGGTAAGTCGTCGATCAGAAACTCCAACGTGTTCACGAGCAATCCCTCATGAGCTCGACGTTCGCATGACAGGGTACGCATGGGCATCGCCTGTGGAGCTATGGGTGCGCTCTCATGTCCTATTCTCCCTGAAACTAATCTGATAAACGCGCGCGTTCCATGAACATCGTATGTCTCGACCCTCTACTATAGCGATCGGTGGCCTCGTCGGTGAGATTCCCGTTCCACCTCTCCACGCTACAACTCGGATGCCCTCCCCATTTCTTACGTTTGAATCCCCCCCCCCCTCCTTCCCCCCCAGGTCCCCCTATATCCGGCGCCCTCCTCACGCCTGCTTACATCTGGTGGCGAGGCGCCGTCTTCAACGGGGTACGTACGTCGTCGTCGCGCGTCTGTTGCGCCAACTCGAACTATTCTCGCTCACGCAACGTTCTTGTTTGGCATGTCCGACATCGTCGTCTCAACCCCACATCTCTCACCCGTGTACACTGTACACTCTTTCGGGGGCCCCCCCCCCCCGGGGGGGGGGGTTTTTTTTTTTTTTTTTTTTTTGGGATAGGAGTGG
>JBBPRI010000232.1:0-29688 GCA_038092955.1 Boletus pseudo-olivaceus | reverse complement strand
TACGCGCGCTCCTGTTTCCTTGCTTTCAAGAGCTCGGTCTCGAGCTCAACGATCGTATCCGTTTGCTTCTTGCTCGCTTCCATCCGGCGTTCCATGAGCTCAATTTTAACAGTAGACTCATGGATGGTCTGGTCTCTCGACTTGAGACTGCGAACAAGACCCTGGATCTCGTCTTGTAGCTGAACAGCTTTGCGCTCCGCCTCGACGTTGATTGCCGTGCTTGCTAGAATTTCATCGACACGCACAATCCAGGGTGGCGCACCAGTGACTGTCGAGCGTAACCAAAGTCATGAATGATTGCCAGCACGGGAGAGGGTACGTACTCTTGACAACATTCTCTGATTCGAGTACGATGGGCAATAGTTTATTACACTCCTCTGCAAGCTGTGCGATGACTTCGCCGACCGCCTCCCAACAAGACGCACCAGTACGCAGGTCTTTTGACAAGGTGAATGATGTCAGGGCACTGACTTGGAGATGACCTTCGCACCCTTGCATTGGTCTAGAAGCTTCTGAAGGGGCTCGAAAAGTTCGAGCTCTGGATCGTATCCGCCCATTCCGAGAACCATCTCCTCGTCTTGCAGGATAGGTACGACCGAGATTTTCGTAAGACCGATCGAGGCAGCGAACACGTCGAGATCATGGTCAAACGAGAGAGCACACCCCAACTCTCGCTCACCCAAATCCTGGTTAAATCCGTTGAAGTAGGTCTCAGCAAGATGGTCGAATTGTGCTTGCAACCTGTACCACACAGGGATTGAATTCTGTATCACTTCCGGCGTAGTACCGGGGCGCTCACTTCACGGTGTCGCTGACAAATTCTATTTCGCGGAATTTGCACATTGAGGCGTTTCTCCTTAGGAGCAATCTCGGGGTAGATGCGGCCGATGTCGAGGAATGAAGTTGGATCACAACGGCGAATGATTGCAGCGAAGCGCTTGCATAGGATGGCAAGACCGGAAGTACGACTTCGCACCTACAACTCTATGTCAAGTGTCCCGTGTTGGACTCAAGGAACCATACTCACCTCACAAATATCCACAATACTGTCGGACACATCTGTTGGAAGAAGAGGTAACAGCTTGTAGCATTACTGTCACTCGCTACATAGAGTTGCGGCAGGTATGGCTATGTCACTGACACTCTATTTTATAAAGCACAAAATGAACATTGATGTCACCTGCACAATCCCAAGCAATTCCCTACTTTCTTTCGCTTCGAGTTTGCACATCTCGAGTTCGACGCTCTTCGCTTGATTCTTGGCAGCGGATGACTGGAGCTTGAGATCGAGAGACACCATTGCTGCTGTTTGCGATACTGCCGTTGCGGACTCGGATCGTGCCGTTTCAGTTTGTGTGCGCAGGTTATCAAGTTCGCTGGACGACATGGCCACAAGAGTTCGCATCAGGATACTGAGCGGAAAGTTACCTTTGAAGCTGTAGCACAAGGTCTCGAAACTGAGTGATACTGTTCTCCAGATCTTGACAGGCGTTCTCGGACCTGGGAGTCCTTCGAGTCTGCAACCAAGAATCAGTTATACCACGCTTTCGTTGCATGACAACATAATATGCACCAATTTCCTCCTGCAGGGCTTTCTCCGTCTCGACGTGATTCCAATTCGTTGTTAGGCTCCTTGAGAGTCTCGAGGTCTTCGGTGGTGATATGCATCTCCTCGAGATTCCGCTCAGTGAGCTGCACAAGCATCTCTTCCGCTCCTAGTACATCATCTCAAGCTGGGCTTTGAGGTCGTCAATCTGCGTTTCGGCGTTGGAGAGCTTGACGAGAGTTGTTTCGTATTGACCTATTGTAAGCGGGTGTGTCAGAAGTAGCGCATACAAAGAATTGATGAATAGAGTGAACCTTGAAGATTGTCGATGCTCGTAATGTCCTTTTCCATCTCGGCAATGCGTCGGCGTTGTTCTTGTTCGGTTTCACGGGACCAGCTCAGATATGACGAACACTCGCAAGTCCCAGGGTAAGATGACGCGTGGAAAAGGGTGAAAGTTTCGCCGATGACTTGACTGCTTGCCCAGTCATCGCAGCGAGATCACGTAGCTGGGATCCGAGTAAGAATGAGCGCTAAATACACGAGGCACTGCGCAAAATTGAATAAACCATATTGAGAATAAGGAAACGTGACGGTTCTGTGCGGCAACATTGCGTACCACGAATAAACCGAAACACCTTTGTTCCTTGACCTGTCGACGCTGACAATTGTATACTGCAGAGGATGTCATTGACAAATGCTGGTGTGTAGCAACTTCGAGAAGTGATCGAGCAATGCTGACATTTCAGCCAGACCAAACAACGATACTTGATACTGGTAGCTCTGGTTGGATATACGCAGTCGCCTTCCACCCCGATGGAAAGTACCTTTTGAGCGGGGGTGATGATAGGATTCGACGATGGCGATTTGAAGACGGTCAAGAGGTCGTGCCCGCCGGGAAGCAAACAGAAACGACCATGTTGGCCATTTCTGTGTCGAGGGATCACAAATGGATAGTATATGGGGCTAAGAATGAAGGGGCGAGTGTGTGGGATGCAGAGTTGCATGAAAAGGTCAACGGCGTGGAGGGCACAAACTACGTGGGTGCGGTCGACGTCTCCCCTGATTCGACCAGGTTCGCGACTGGGACTGGAAAGAGTGGAAGTCCTGACAACAAAGCAAGCATTTGGAGCATAACAACAGGGAAGAGACTTGTTGGCCCACTCAAACACGACGATCATGTCACTGGAATCAAATTCTCACCAAATGGCGAGTATATTGCCACTGCTTGCAACAATGGCTCCAACATTCGTGTCTTCGACAGTCGCAATGGGGACAAGCTCATTACCATCAACACTACCATACCCAAATTTGGCCCAGCCACTCCGCTGGCATGGTCAGGGGATGGTCAGCAAATTTTTGCAACATCCCGCGACAAGACAATCAAGTCTTTCAGTGTCCCCGCTGGCTCCCAGATTACCGCATCGCCGATTCTCGATGATGGTGGCCGTGTCCACTCCATTGCTGTAGCCGCCAACGGAAAATTCATCGCTACCTTCACAAACTCATCCATTTTGTTCCTGGATGCATCAACACTGGCTCAGATTGGCCCTCTCATCAAGGACAGTGAAAAGTTACGGTCCATTGCCATCTCTCCGACCAGTAGTTATCTTGCGACTGGGCGACGTGATGGCAAAGTCATCATTCGTGATCTCGCCAAGATTCTCCCGGACTCATATGGTCCATTCCATGTAAGTATCTGTGCCTTCACAGTCCCGGCATGTTGTATAATTCTGTCTCCCACATCGACAAACCATGTTAGGCATCTACTCGCAAGGAAGAGCAACAAGACGACCAGCTCCTGGCTCCGGGCAGCCATGACGACGGATCACCCAACTCTAATCCGGTAGGCGTTAGTCATTCCGTCGCCAAAGATTCGCGCTGATTCCATTGTGTGCATACAACAGGAAGACCCTGAGAAACCCAGTCCACTCGAGTCCGAAGGGAATAGTGAAGATGGTGGTGGTGATTTCCTTGACGTATGCGTTTGTTCATTCCCGCCTTGAGGCCAGGTCTCACGATGACATAGGTCGAGGTACCGCCGAGTGCACCCGGTCCTGAATTCAACTTTGACGAGGTTGGTCATCACTCCATTTTCATCTTGCTTTCGTGTTGATGCTGTTGCAGCCACCGTCCCCGACCTCTGCCGATCGCCGGGAGGGTGAGATACCGCCATCTCTTGCCTTGACCCATTCGTCAAATGTTCCACCAGTGACCAGTGCGGGGGATAACTTTGATACTGCCGAGGCACCCCGGGGCCGCTCAATATTTAAAAAGTTACTACAGAGAAAGAGTAAGAAGGGCCCGGCTTCGCATAAGCCTGGTCAACGTTCCGAGTCGCGTCAGTCCGCCGATATTGGATCTCCTTCCCATCCCCCAGCGAGTGTGGATGATACAAACAAGGGTCCTTCGAGGATGGCTGCAGCTGAACGTAATGCAGTGAGTGTTCCTCTTTTCATAAACGGTCGGATGTGGTGCATCTAACAATATCATCTTAGCGAACGTCCACAGGACACGCCAGAAAGCGAAAGGTTCGTTATTCCTCGGATGTGTATGCAGGGACTCATTACAGGTTACAGGATAGATCGCGTGCCAGGCCCACCATTCCCAAGCTTCCGACCGAAGTTGCTTCCAGCAGCGGACAAGGTGGTCTAGATGCAAGGGAAGCGATTCCAGTATGACTTTTTTTCTGGTGATGTGGACCTCGCCACGACCGCTCATGTTCTATTTAGGCACAACATGCGAACGATCCATCTCATCCCTCAGCCACGAGGGTTCACCTAACGGTGGGCGTTACTTTCCTGTCACCTACACCGTTGGACTCAGAGTCGATTAGCATCAGCAAGGATCTAGAAATGCTTTCCTTTTCGTTTCAATCAAGTTTCCCGCGTGGTTGTTGTGCATCCGCTCAGGCACACATGACGGGCCGGATTGATCCAGGCGACCTCGATGCAATACATGTAGATACCACGCCATATTGCGGGTATATATGGCACGTGGACTATACAGTTGTTTGAGTTCGTGTCACCTCGCAGCATCTGTATGAACCCTAATGCGCCCCTCCCTTGATTAAGCTCGCTCGGATATTCACTCAAAGGTCACCGACGAAGTCTAGGTTGGGATTGGAGGACAATGTCTGATTAATTAGAACTGTTGCGGCGGGCACAAAGAATGCGGCACAGCCTCGTCGTCGCAGGCACGTAAACTTGCACAACACTGTACGCAATGCAACTATTGAGTCATTCTTTTACCTGTTTTTCCTCAAGAACGCATTTACAGGAAGTAAATATGCTTGTCGACCTTATATTCCTTGTTTGTATAAAGAAAATGAATGACGGATGTGTAGTGCTAGGAGACGACAAAAGGAACGAATGAGATCATGAAATCAGGGAGAACCTGAGAGGAAGAACAAAAAAAAAAGACGTGTATAACCGAGCCAAATAAGAGAGAAAGGGAAGAGCAAACAAGACAAGTCAATGAGGATATAAAAATGAGGTGCAAAATGCTGCTGCGAGAGATTACGGAAAATAGGACCGATGATTAAACGAGTGACTGTAGTGAGCGCCGTCGCGGGAACAATGTACACGTTACGAGTGCGGTGTCGGTCCACGAGAATCAAGACGCAGAGAGCGAGTGAAGACGTGGAGGTGTGATCCGCGAGGGTGAAGGTGAGAGACATTACCGGCCGCTCTTCCAGCTCGAAGGCGGTGCCGCCCGATTCTGTGCTGGGCTCTTCCCGGTCGTTCTTGTAGGCTGCCCTGACGATGTCGACGAAGGCGTAACACCTGTCCGAGCGCGAGGTCTTGAGCTACCACCATACGCACTCGCAGCGCTATTAGGACCATTGTTCGTGTAGTTCGAGCGAGAGGATGAAGGCCCAAACGAGTCCCCGTAGACACTCCGCGTGCCCCAGCCCGCAGCACCTCCAAATTCGCTCTGCGAGCCACTGATGCCACCATAAACCGAAGAAGTGGCGCTCGGGAAGGCAACAGAGCTTCTTGCCCATTGGTTGGGCGGCATGAGCATCCCCATGTTGGGCATACCCATCATGCCCATCGGCGCCATGCCAGCCATACCACCATACACGCTCCCCCCACTCCCTCCGCCGTACACGCTCCCACCGCTCCCACCGCCATACACGGAACCACCGCTCCCAAACCCAATATTCGAGCTGCGTTCCCATTCTTCACCCGCCATTTGCATCGCGTGCTGGGCAACAGCCATTTGGTACGCCTGTTTCGCAATAAAAAGGGCACGTTGGTGTGCAGCGAGGTATGCAGGATCATTGCCGAGCTGAGGTGGACCCATCGGGGTCATCCCACTGGCCATTGGCTGCTGCCAAGCTGCCCATCCAGGTTGCATCATCCCTTGGGCACCATTCTCCATTGTCACGTTAATCGTTGGATTGCGACCACGCAACCCAACGTCCTCATCAGAGTCATCATGCAGCAGCGGCCCACGGCCATTGACGATCTTGCCAAGCTAAAAACATTCGGCTGATTAGAGCAACAAAACCACACGAGAACGTGAAACCAACCTCGATCGCAGCCTTTGCCTCACTCCGTCTCCGTTCTCGCGTTCTCTGCTCATCCGTGAGATCCGTCTTAGCCCGCTCCCGACCACGAATGGGTTGCGAATCCTCAAACGTCACGCTCGGCTTCTTCGCATGTCCCCGAGCCTTTAACGTTGAGCCTACATCACTGGCATCGTCCTTTGACCGCGCGCCAATGTCGCTACCATCGCGCGGCGTGAATGGCGCACGTCCACTACTCGAGTCACCAGTAGAGCTGCCTGCAGGACTCCCCCCCCGAATGAGCCTGTCGCTTGCAAAGGGACGTTGGGGCATCAATGACGGCTGGAATCTGTGCTGTACCATTTTGCTTGACGTCGAGGAGGACATGGCAGACGCAAGCGTAGTGGGCGGAGGCTTTGAGCGGCCGCCGGAAGCATTGACTGCAGAGGCACGTGAGGTAGGGCGAGGGCGAGCGGCCTTGTAGTCCTCCTTGACCGAAGGGGAATCAGGTATTGAATGGATAAGAGGCACAGTTGGGATGCGAGAGGAACTCCGCGATGTTGATGACCGCGCAGCGGATGAGACAGACACTGCGTCTGACTTGTTGCTGTCAGCGGCAGGATTAACCACCGTTAGCGGACGTGGTCGAGCGCCTATTTCGGGATGCGAGGAGAACGCGGTAGTGGCGACATTGAGCTGAGCTTGCGAAATAAATGAAAGCGACGCCGATGTCTCAACTATGCTCTGCCTTTGAACAGGCCGGGAGAGCACGGTAAAGGATGTGGGAGGTTCACGTTCCCGAATGGGAGTTGGTACGATGCGGTCAGGGGGTGACTTGGCAGATGGCTTGGCGACCCCGGAGGGTTCCTTATCCAGGGCGCCGACTAAGCGAATGGCATTCATAAGATCCTCTTCGTTGTCAGATCCCATAGCGGGCACGTCGTTGCTAGATCTGCGATGATGCGCCGTAGATGCGGGGTTCATGACTGGTGTGGAATTCTGCCCGCTGGCAGATGGGGATATGGGGGGAGAAGTCGAAGAAGAGAGCGTGAGTAACGCTGGAATGGAAAACGGTTGATCCTTCTCAATGTCTTGTTCCTTGCGCTTCGTATTCAAGTTTTTGACTGAGTCCTCGTGCCGCAAGATAGGCGTCAGCAGTGGCGGCCCACTAGCCAGAGATTTAATGTCGATGAGCGGCTTTGTAGGGATACGAGGTCGGCTACCGGACTGATTAGAGGCCGAGCTCCCAGGACGTCGCGGCGCGACCAAATTAGACAAAAGCATGTCTTCGGAATCGACATCCGAAGAGTCAGCCGACTCGTCAGTGTCATCTTTTGGTTTGCGCGACGAGTGTTTAGATTGTGCTAGATTCGTGGAAACGAGATTGGAACAGGACAATGATCATCATAAACCAGACTCTGACGCAAAGAAGCAGCGCCTTACCATATGAATTAGGAGATGAATTTGTTGCTGCCAAGATTGATGCCCTGCGTGCCGCTCCATTAGGCGTCAACGCACTTGTTGAAACAGAAACTCGTGACCGAGTAAATGGCGCATGACCTAAGTGACCCGTCAGTGGCGGCGCTGACTTGGGCAACTTGGGGGGATTTTGTCGAGCGTGTATTTGATCAATAGAGCTAGGCACAGAAGTGTGCCCAGCATCGGAACGTGTACGACTCTTGCCGACGTGGTGTGTTATTGACCGTTTCCGACTAGGTTTCGGGACGGGTTCGCCGTCGCTATCGACCTCTTCATCTTCTTCGGACTCGGAATCATCGGAAGATGTATCTAGAGCGAAAGAGCCGGGCTGAAGGCTTGGCATTGGTGCAGCGGGAACGTTCTTGTTAGGCTGTGGGCGGTCAATGCCCGAAACAACAGAAACCGTCGATGCACGTTTCCTGCCATTGCCATCTACGCGCAAGGTATCCACAACGGATGGGGGGCGGAATGAAGGAACGGGGGAATTCGCACGGCTGCGAGCTTGTGCTTCCCTGAATGCTGCAATAGATATTCTTTGGGAAGAGTCCGAGGCGACGCTATCGCCTCTTGGCCGTGGGCATGGCGGAGCGAGGAGTGAATTCGACAATGATTCAGAAGACTTTTCTGGGGAGATAGCGGGAGGGTCTGGACGAACGTGGCGAAAGGACTTGAGATTGAACGATGATGAGTCGTCAACAGGACTGGTCGAGGGCACGGACGACAAGGTCGAAGTGGGTGGGAGTGGCTTGGATTTTGTGCGTTCTCTGGCCCAAGAGAATAAGCCAGGAGACTTTTTGTGTGCTTGACCAGCAGAAGGCAGATGGGATTCGCCATGGACGTCAGAGGACGATGGTCTACCGGGGGTATCAGGATGAGCACGACTGGATGGCTCATTAGGAAGGGAATGAACGGATTGAAGTGATTCATTGTAAACGGCAAAGAGGGACGACTTGCGAGGAGGAGGAGGAAGGGCATGACCAGAGTCGGATGTCACACTTGATATGTGTGGAGATGGCGCATCGTTGGGAGACGCGACCGAGTGGGGGGTGCCTTTAGGATTTCCCTGGGGAGGAACGACTGCCTTGCGGCGGAAGGGTAGCTTGAGCTTGCTGGAAGAGGCGGCTGCGGGTAAGTTGTATACAGGTGATGGGGGTGGAAGGGACTTGTCGGGGAGGACGTAGTCACCATCGGTGGAATCTCTATTGCTGGTCGAGGAGGCTACGGATTCGGTCGCGGCAGATGGGCCACCGGGGGAAGCGTGTCTTGAGGGGGGGTTTCGTTTGTGGAATATACCTCCAAGGAGAGGCATGAATATCTGAATACTGGCAGGAAAGAACAAGCAAGTGAGTGAGTGAAGCGAACTTGCTGGGATGGTACGGACGAACCGTTTAAACTATGTCCTCGTGTGCAAACACAATTCCCCATTTTAATAAGGATAACTCCTTATTTGGAATATCACTTGCTATATTGGGACGTTCCTCCCCATCAATATTCGATCAAATAATTGTTCCTTGCTGATCCCTCAAACCACAACGCCTCACGCATATGTTTCGGCGTCACGAACAGCGTGGATCGCCTACGCTCTCATAATAGTGGCGTGATGCTTTCCACGTTGCCCGCTGGAGCCAGCCGTGTCCTGAGGCACTTTATCAGCTCACTCTGGTGCTTTCTCATGACCGGCTTCTCGACGTGGGCACCGACATCCTTGGCGAATCTCTCGAGCACCGACCCCTCCGTCGTCAAGGTATTCCTCATCGATGATATCCGAGCCGCTACGAAGAAGAACATGTGTGTGATTGAAGAGCCCTCCTAAGGCTAGTGGAGATACATAAAATATTTTTCTTCTCCCAAGTCACCGCTGAGTCCTGAGTACGTCACTAATGGCATGGATGGGGCGTGGCCTGGCGTGGCATCTAACTGTGAAAGACTTGTCGTGATGGTCCGGGTTCAAACGTTCACCTTGCAGCAAGACAGGGGTTGATTTTCATCACGTGCCCCATCGTCGATAACGCGGCGCTCACTTCTTTACCTGAACGGCTGCTCAATCCTGTCCACCCAGCGATGTGGGATCCCACCAGTTTCTGTAATCGTGTTCAGAGTTACAGCACGTATGGAGTTGCAGAGATTCACTGACATGGAGGTTCCCCGCACCAACGCCCGCTCCATATCCAACCTGGTTTCCGTCTTTGAAAACCATAAAGGTAGGCACCTATACATTACAGCAAATTTTTTAGATCATTGAATGTTATACAACCTGTGTCCCGATGGTGTTTACATACCACTCGTACATCAGTCTCAAGCACGACGTCGTCTGCTTCGTCGACATTCACACTGTAGAAATCTATTCCGAGGCGCTTGAATGTTTCTGAAAAGTCCGATAGCTGTTGGCCCGAGAGCCGAGAGCAGCCACTCCAATCTGCGTGAAAGTCGATGACGACGACCCGCCCGTTGTTAATCTGCAGTACGGGACACCCATTTGTCACTGACGTTCGGCTTCAAGTTTTGGTGAGACAAGCTTTTCTCTGGGGACTCACTATGTTATTGAACTCCTCGGAATTGCTGATAGTGTTCGGCGCCATCAGAGATACGTTTTACGGAGAAGGGGGAAACACGAGCAAGTCCAACGCCGTAGGTGGACGCGAGAGATGGTGTATGAAAGTTGGCGACGGAGCGAGACGGGGTTCGACTGAATTCCATCCTTAAGTCTCACGTACGTGTCAAGTCGGTTCTGCTGCGCCCCAGTTCAATGTCATCATGGGGAAGAAGCACCGACAGTGGGGCGTGGAGTTAACGCGGAGAGCGCCGAACTTCCTTGGGGACAGCCCAAGTACTATGTATAAGATATACTTGCTCGGTTGAGGAGTTCAAGTAGGAGGAACGAGCCTGAGACTGCGAGTGTCTCCCGTAGACACCTAGACAGGCTTTCGAGACCGGCGGACCCATGTAACGAAGATGAAGTGATATGCAACAACTGTCTTCGTCGAGGAAGATCATTATGGGATTTTACAACATCGCGACTCGATGCTGTTGGTGCGTGGGCCACACGACATTCTTCGGTCCCGCAAAGGGCCGCAGCCGTTCGATCTGATCACGATTCATTCTTGCTGCTATGATTCCAGGGTCACTGACAAACTGGACGACGTCCCCTGCCCGCCTTCAGCGATCTTCATAACTCGACCAGGGACGGTCAGGTCCTAGTATGGCCACTCATTTGAAAGTGAAGGGGATGTCGGGTCTGTCCATGTCACGCTTGGCAGGACGGAAGCAATGGTTCCCTTTTTGGGTGGTCGAGCTCATACCACCGCAGCTCGTCTCAGGTGTCTGATGAAGTTCATCCTGGCGGGTCCCACTCACGCCGAATAATTTTAGTGTCTAAGACACATCCAACGACGTTGACAACGAAGGTTACGGTCGGGTGTGCGTCCTGAATAGAGGTCGGTGATCCCGGTTCGGCCAGCAACTCGCTGACTGACACTTCTAGCCCATGGCGCCCAATATCTTTTCCAAGTTTATCAAAAACACACAAGCTCCACAGACTCCGAGTACCAATGCGGGTGTTTCGAGCGACGAACAAGACGTACCATCACCGCCCACATCGATGCCTGCTCACCCTCACTCATCACATCCTCCCTCCCCTCAACTCTCCCCTTATGGATATGCCGCTTCATCCTATTCCACTGGCAGCGTAAAAATTGGTGTCATCCCCCCTTCACCTCAGCCCACCGAGTCAGACCTCTCTGTGCACGTCAGTGACTACAGACCTTCCATCGAACAAGTCCACCAAGCGTCATTACAGCACCGACGTGTCCGCTCGCAAGAACGCGAACGACATATACCAGATAGGCACGAGGTCTCGCTTGCTGCACGTCCGGCGAGTGACATACCACCTCTGATTGACGAGGCGGACCTTACACCCACACCCGGACGTCCCAACCAAACCCTCGACTGGATTTCATCACACTCTGCCAGTTCCCCTGGTGGTTCTCCTCGCCAACTCTCTCCAGCTTCCTCCACGGGCAACCTCAAAGGTTTCATTGACAAGCAAAGTGGGCGTTCCCATTTACTACAAACATCTGGCAAGCGCGTCAAGGAAAAAACTTCAAAGCGTTCAATCCGTGGCACAACACAGCCTCCGCCTCCCCTAAACACTGACCAAAGTACATCAGACACACGCAGCGTCATTGACGTCCAACGTCAAGCTATTTGCCACGAGGACTCTTTCGTCCCAGCACTGAATACACTCGTCGAATCTCCTACAACATCTACATCCAAGAAAGCCCAATCACAAGAGCTCCTCGGAGCAGTGGGCGACGGTGACGCTAAGTCTGTTCGTTCTGCGACGCGCTCGAGTCCAAAAAAGGACAAGAACAACCGGCGCCGACCGTCCGTTCGCAGTGGCGCAGCATACGGAGTACCCATGTCCCACGCGCCTCAAGTACCACCTTTGCCACCTCTCCCTACCCCTGTCTCCGGGTCAAAGTCAACGTTCTCTCTGAATGGCACCAAACCAGGAGATTCGTCGCATTCTATCCAAACACGCACACACCAAGCGGCATCGATGCGCTCACCTGCTCGAACGCAGTCTCCAAACATATCACTAACCAGGAGTGATTTCTCGGATGGAGATACCTTTGCTTCCAGTGGGGACGATTCAGGTTCGTCGTCTGATGAGCTAGACCTGAACGAGCAAGATATCCCGGTCACTGGGTTCGCTGTCGCCAGTAATAGGCGAAACGCAGACTTTCATGAACTCTTTCCTAATATTCCCGAGGGAGACTACCTTATCGAAGGTGAAACATACCTCTGTTCTGAGACGCTCGACTGAGAACCCACAACTCAGATTATGGCTGTGCGTTACAACGAGAGATTTTAATCCAAGGCCGGCTATATATCTCTGAAAATCATATTTGCTTCCATGCTAATATATTCGGTTGGATCACCGACGTACGTGTTACGCTGTTGGGATGCATCACAGTCTGATCACTTTGCGACAGCTGTCTATTCCTATTTATGAGATCACTGCGCTGGAGAAGAAGATGACCGCGTTCGTCATTCCAAATGCCATACAGATTACGACTCGTCAAGCCAAATACACGTTTGCATCCTTCCTTTCCCGGGATACGACCTATGATGTCATTGCTAATATCTGGCGACTTGCACGACCAGATGATAACCCAGACAGTCGTAACGCGTCTACTCGGGACATGGCTTCCACAGCTACAAGTGTTTCGGAAGTATGCGGGAAAGAGAGTGTTGTGGCAGGAGCCAACAAAGTGACGCATTGTGAATGCTCGAAGAATGGCGGTCACTTTAGTGAATTGGCACTCGAGACTGTTTTGCCAGGCACGCCTGATAAAATATACAACCTCATGTTCGCGAGCGGGTTCATCAAAGACTTTATGAAGGTGGACCAAAAGCTTAGCGGTACGCCCCTCGGCGTAATCTCTACTCCTTATTCTAATCTTCTCGTTTAGATGTACAAATATCGGACTGGGCACCAATCGACCAAGGATCCAAGCTTCTTCAACGGAACATGTCGTACATCAAGCCACTCAACAATAGCGTCGGTCCCAAACAGACTAAATGCGAGATTCACGATGAAGCTGTGCATTGCGACTTTGAGGACCATGTGGTGATGCTCACGAGTACCAGAACGTTGGACGTACCAAGCGGTGGTGTTTTCGCAGTTAAGACCCGAACATGTCTCATGTGGGCGAGTTCCATCACGACTCGCGTCATCGTCACGACGCAAGTGGAATGGACTGGGAGGAGTTTCATCAAAGGTAATATATCGGTTTCCGCTCATCTATCCTGATACTGAACAAACCATCACTTTCCAGGTCTCATCGAAAAGTCCGCGATTGAGGGGCAGAAGGTCTATCATTCTGATTTGGACAAGGCGATGCGGATGTACATCCAAGAGCATCAATCAGAGTTCATTCCGGAGGGGCTCGATCCTGCTGCGGTTGCGCCTGTCGAACCCATCACGCCACTCGCCGAGGTCATCGGAGGTCCCGACTTGCCTATATCAGCTCAAGAAGCCCGCAAAGCGCGAGAACGTGATCGAAACCGGCGCGGTATGCAGTGGGCCTACGACACGCTCGACGGTGCCTACAACGTCGCCTCGCGATCCACCAAGGGGGCCCTCGAGCTCGTCAGAGAAGCATGGGAACAATCTTCCTCAACGACGATTCTGTGGTTCATGATCGTGTTACTGGTGTTTAGTAACGTGTGGACGTTGGCGTTGGTTGGGAATCGGGAGGAGGTGGGAAGGCGGAAGGAGACGAAGCGGGCGGAGGAAAAGGAACGGTGGTTGCAGGGCGTAGTTGCGGGTGTGTGGGAAGAGTTGGCAGCAGAGCGGGCGAGGGGGGGTGGGGGGTTGTCTGTTCCGTTGGCATCGGCGCCGGTGGGGAATGTACAGGCGGAGGTAGCGAACATAGGCAAGGCGTTGGATGCGGTGGAGCAGCGGGTGCACGCGATCAGGGAGAGTTTGGAGGGGTTGAGTTGAAGCACGCTCGTTTTCTTTTTTCTTCTTATTTTTCTTTCCGACGTATTCAGGTCGTTATTGGTCGCCCTTTCCTAAGGGCCTAAGTATTTATTTGTTTGAGATCACGGACTCGTTACAGACGATAGATAATGCCAATATCCAGGTCGTCCTGAACTACATTAGGAGATAGCATTACATTCAAGTTGGGGTTCATATGAGATGATTCAGTGCAAACTCTTTCACAAACCATGACCTTTATCCACTTGAACTAGCACTTGCATTACTACTGGAATCTTTCAGTAGTGAGTGTAAATGTTTTATGAAATGAGCGTGCCACTGGCAATGAATGTGGTACCCTCGGGATGAAGCCGTTTCAAGAGCGCCTCGGGATCACCCCAAACGATGCTAGCAAATTCCTTCAAGTCACATTTAGTTCTGCCATCAGATAAGAGTGGCGAGAATTCAGAGTGACGTTGTGCTGTGTGGGGAAAGTGGATTCGTGTGAAAAATCTACAGTTCTATCGACTAGACGTCGACTGCCACGGCAGATTCGACCACTTACTTGCGGGAATAATTTAGTGCAAACTCTTTCACAAACCACGATCTTTTACCCATTTGAACTAGCACTCGCACTACCGACGGCGATATCTCATCGTTCAAGCAGCCGCAAAAGACATGGCACGCAAAGGGTGGTATGAAGCTCTCGCTAATGCTCTGAAGAAAGAACAGACAGAAGACTCTGCAGGTCAGTACACCAGCGAGCCACCCATCGTTTGTCCCTCGAGGTAATCTCGTCGTCGCTCACCCCTCGCGCATATCATAACAGTCATGCAACTCGCCACGATCGATGCGGATACAGGCACACCGCGCGTCCGATCGCACCTCCACCGCGCCTTCATCACCACATCCGCGCTCCCGAACCTCCCACTCATCCTCTCCACGACCGACGTCCGAACGCCCAAAGTGACGGAACTGACTGGCAGCCGAGCACGCGTCCAGGTCGTGTATTGGACGCCGAGCACTCAAGAGCAGTTTCGGATCCTCGGACGGGCGTCGATCGTGCCAGAACCGAACTATCGGGGAGCGTACCCGGAGCGGTGTGGGGTTGTGTATGAGGAACTGGAGAAGGAGGGGTTCGATTGGGAGGCAAAGCGGGTGGAGATATTTGATCGGATGAGTGGCCATATGAAGGCGACGTGGTGTAGACCCACCCCGGGTACGCCGCTCAAAGGTGGGGAGGAGGAGATGATGAAGTGGCCGGTGAAGCTGCCCAAGTTGGGCGAGGCGGAAAACGAGGAGGACAAGAAGAATTTGGCGACGGCGCTGTCGAATTTTTCGTTGTTGCTCATTGAGCCGTTTGAGGTGGACTATGTGGAGTTTCAGGTTTTTCCCAACAGGAGGGCTTTCTTTAAGAGAGACTGGGAGGACGGGAGCTGTGTCGAGTTCGAGGAGACTTTGGTTGTACCGTAGACGGGACTGTAGGCCAGTGGATGCAGTCAAACTTTCATTTGTATTTTTTATAATACCGACAACACTGTAATTGTATCATCGTGGTTTGGTGTATCGCTACAGATATGTGATGGCAAGGCGAGATTCACTTCAAAGGTGCATGTTTTGCGACGAACGCCTAGAATGAAACGGTAGATCAGACGTCCACCATTACCATATGTCCACGAAGGGAAGACGAACAGAAAGTGGTTCCCGTTCTGCACCTACTATTGTTCCAAGTGGATTCCCATCTTTGAAAGCGATAGCGGTGGGTACCTTTGCAAGGGCATTGTCAGTGTGATGCAATGTAACGGACCTGAACGTACGCTGGTAACGCGGACCTCATGGCTAATGTCGTCATGCTTGTCTATATCGACGCTGTAAAACTTTGCGATGGCACCATGATCGTTGGATAGACCCTCGTACAGGGGCTTGAGTGCCTTGCATGGTCCGCACCACTGTGCCCAAAAGTCGATAAAAACAACCTGGCCGCTGTTTATCTAACAGCGATACGAGTCGAAAAATGGTTGCGTTATGACCGAGGTTCCGATACGTACGATATCAAAGAATTCCGGAAAAGATGTGATAGGAGTGACCGTCATCGCGGTGGTCGGCGAAGAGGATAATGATGAGTGCAAGCCGAGTATGGCGTGAGGTCGAAGACGGTGTCCCGATTAGCAGACTCATCATGCTCTGTTCCAGACCAAGCCCGTCCGACGGATCTGTTGCCGGAGCCAAGTATATACCTCCCGAGGGACAAAACCTTTTAATTTTGGCCTGTGGCCGCCGAGAACGGGGTGTTCTCTCAAGCCCTGTGAATGTTCAGGTTATGTTAATCATGGACGAGAGGCTAGGCTGTCGTTTTCCACGGATAACCATGGCCTCGTGCTGGAGTGAAAAGAGGTGCTGGAGAAAAAGAGGGTGCCTGAGTATAGTGTGACTCGGAGGCCAGTGTCGGCTTCTCACGGTGTACTTTGACTCCCGATATCGACTAGTACACGGTTCAAACGTTCAAGCTTGAAGACTTGTGAACGAGGTAAACTTAACTCGAGCGAATGTTCGAAACGAAGGATGGTAACGGGGATCGCAGAACGTTTCCGAGTGCACACGTCGGCATGCTGGTGGTAAATAGGAATGCTCCACCAATAGGAGCTATCACCGCAAAGTCTGCGCAACGGCAACTAAAGATATATCTCCCACAGAATTCATCATGCCAATTGTTCCTTACCCTGGCCAAGGCCTCCCTGCACTGCGTAGCCCTTTCATGAAGTTCTGTCCATAACTTCATCCTCGAGGACAACACCTTTGGCAACATGGATCCGGGTTTGTTTTTCAGGCAGTTTGGAGCGCTTTTCTGCAAGAACTGGATAATTCTATCCAAGCACAAACTCGTGAGTCTACACTGGCGGTCTCCATCGAGGGTGATGTGCCTGACAGGCCATACAGCTCAACTTGGTGCGCTGCGTCCTGCTCCCAATCGCTTATGGAAGTATGTCCAATTTGCATGGTTTGTCCGAGACGCTGTTGATACCCTTCGAAGTCTTTCTTTCCGTC
Organism: Boletus pseudo-olivaceus; assembly: GCA_038092955.1. NCBI lineage: Eukaryota > Fungi > Basidiomycota > Agaricomycetes > Boletales > Boletaceae > Boletus > Boletus pseudo-olivaceus. Next base: position 12,621 of record JBBPRI010000232.1, on the reverse strand, counting down.
GCTCAGACTTTCCTCGCGAAGCCCAACAACGTGCGTTCGGCCTCCTTGAACGTATACTTTTCTAATGTCGTTGTAGTATGGCATGGGTACTCCCGCTCCGATTTACAACTTCACCAAGCAATTCGATGGCTCTCTGGCTCTAATATGGGCTGATGGCACGAACGGCACTGGGAATCCGTCAGCGAGTGCCATTATGGCGCACATAACCAGCGGGTTTGATGAATACCAACTATCTGCCGTCAAACAGGTTGCCAGCCCCGCAGACATCCCTTCCAACTGTCCACAGAACTTTAACCTGATCTCACAGTGTTACGCCGGAATTGCATTCAACTACCTGCCTCTCTCTTCCACAGATGCCACTCCTATCGACTATACAATAAGCGCCGATGGGGGTCTCATATACGTCAACGTCTACAGCCACACGAGTGATTTTGAAACCCGCATTCTGCCACTCCAATTAGCCATAGATGAGGTAGCGTTGGGTACACATGATATCCCTCTCGGTGTTGAACCCATCATCCCAGTCATTTATCGCTCTCAGGGCAGGGCAGTCGATCCCAACGCCTTTGGAATGGCCGTACACACGAGAGACTAACCAGCAACAAGCGACAAACATGAGATTGAGTTGGTGTTCGCATCGATGCCCGCTGTATTCGTGGTTCATTTTTGTTCTTTCAGGTTACATCAGGGGCCTTAGGACTCTGCTCGTCATTGCTCTGTACGTATCCACTATCTGCGTATTCGTTTAGCACTTACATGTATGCTAGCTTTATTTGCTATATCGGCATCGCTTATCAACTCCCTGGAGCTTTCACTGGGGAGCGAGCTAATCTGTTGACTAGTCATATGAAGGCAATGGGACTCCTCGACTCAGCTCGGATAATGTACGCTCATCTTTCCCTCCAAGAATGATCCCTTGGTTTCATCTTGCTTCACAGATCGTGGCATGTTAGCACATCCCTGGCATACCTTCCAGCTTGGATCATCGTGGCGTTGACATGGCATTACCGAATTTTCACTGAGACTAATGGTGGTCTAGTTCTCGTGGTGCATCTTCTACTTGGTTTCTCTCTTGCCAGTTGGTCTTTCTTTGTGGCTGCACCCTTCGGGAAGAGTCCCCAACTCGCCGCCGTGGCATCAACATTCTTGGCCATTGTGTTCGCGATTCTTGCACTTGTGTTCTCTCATGCCAGTACTGGAGCCGCTACGATATTCACCCTCATCTTCCCTCCCGGATTCTACATATTTGCCATCCGTGCAATTTGTGGTTACGAGAATCACCTCATGCCAACCAACCTCCTCAAGCCAGACCCAGACGACCACCTTACGCTTCTCCCAATCCTGATAGCCTGTATTGTAAGCATTGTTTCACCCTTCCTAGATCCTTTCTCTCATGAACTTTCCCAGATTGATATATTTTTGTGGCCATATCTGGGAGTGGTACTTGAGAGGCGCCTCTACGATGCAAAGGAGCCGTCGGGTGGCTTTTGGTCATGTTTCCGCAGGCGGAAGCGGGACCAACTTCCTCCGCATCCCAGCGGGGTAGCTATTTCTATTAGGAATCTTTGCAAGACTTTCGCTCGCTCCATGTTCAGTCGTGAGAAAGGACTGGTCACTGCCGTTTCTGACCTTTCGTTGGACATCCCCAACTCTGGTATCTTTGTCTTGCTTGGTTCTAATGGGTGAGCCTATACCGGTAATAAGTTGGACGGTTGTTCTAATGACAGATTGTTAGCGCTGGAAAGTCGACCTCACTGTCTATTTTTGCAAACCTTATAGGACGTAGCTCGGGTTCCATCACTTTCGAGGGTGGGGCGAGACATCCCCCACGTGGCACGCTCGGAATAGTGCCGCAGAAGAATGTTCTGTTCCCGGATCTCACATGTTACCAAACTCTCCGGGTCTGGCGCGCTATCAAGTACTCTTCGCATTCTGCGAGCGACGATGATGACTACGAACAGCTACTGCGTGATTGTGACCTTGGAAAGAAGATACACTCGAATGCCAACACGCTTTCTGGGGGACAGAAGAGGAAGCTTCAGCTCGCTATTGGACTCATTGGTGGTTCCAAGATCGTTCTCGTAGACGAGTGCACGTCTGGCGTCGATCCGTTGTCGCGTCGCGCACTCTGGAGAACCCTGACATCGGTGAAGCACGACAGAGCCATTGTATTCACGACACACTTCCTTGATGAAGCCGATCTGCTTGCTGACCACATCGCGATCTTGGCTGCACCTGGAAAACTGGTAGCCGAAGGATCGCCCGTCGCACTCAAGACAAACCTCGGACAAGGCTATAGCATTCAGGTTACGTTCGACTGTAAGGACGCGGGCGAAAAGGATTCTGCGAGCTCATCGCTGGAGGTCTTGGATCTCGTTCGGGAGCTTGCACCACAGTGCACGTTGTCACAGCCATCCCCTACTCTTGCTGCGTATCACCTCAAGTCCAAGGACTCGGTCGTGGTTGTGAAAGTACTTCAACTGCTCCAAAACAAGGCTGAAAACTATCATATCGCATCCGTTGACGTACTGGGAACTTCGATCGAGGACATCTTCCTCGATTTGATGGAATCTGAGTCTCGAGTCCACACACCGGACAGCAGGGTGAAGTCGATGCATTCTGCAGAAAGTGCGTTGGCTCTGACTATCCCAGACCCCCTGCGAGCAACTCCACTTCCGTCCCCACTCACGCTAGCGGATGGTCGTGCACGTTCGCCATTCAGTCAAGCGCTGACGATATTCTATAAGCGGATGCTCGTTGCACGGAGGAGTTGGCTTACACCTGTGCTTACTCTTCTTATTGCGGTTTGCGGGGCCTGTGTACCTTTGTTCTTTCTGTCGGGCCAAACTCCATCGTGCACGGTCCAGTTCCGGAGTGAGACTGTCATCCCTATCTACTTTCCGAACTCGCCCGTTGGCATCATCGAATCTACTCCCGCTGCTAGCATATTGGAATCACCGCCCGATATCACAACAACACTCGGTCAATCAGCCAGGTTCACGTTGGCGGAAAGTGTCCCCGATAATGCCACGTTCGTTTCCACGATCCAGCAGGACTATCTTAATATCCCCATTGGTGGTGTGTCAATCGACATGCAGACAGGCGATGCGTTGGTTGCCTGGGATGCCGCTCCTCCCCCGGGTTTGGCTGGTCCGACGTTGCTGAATCTGGCTACGAACATTCTTTATAACCGTGCATTGAACGTGTCGGGAAACACGGCGGGTACACCCAGCATCATCATGGCCAGTTATGCAAGCTTCCCTCCGATTGCAGGGGGGACACTTGTAGACTTGAAGTGGATCGCATTCTTTGGGGCTGCCATGGTAAGATTCCGGAATCCACCCGTTTTCCATATGTTCATTCGTTTCCCAAGGCCGTATACCCCGCATTCTTCTCGCTGTATGTCTCGCGGGAGCGACGATCGTCTGTCCAAGCGATGCAGCTTTCGAATGGTTTATCGGACCCGATCGGTCTTTGGCTTGGCCACTTGCTTTGGGACTCTACTCTCGGCGTCATTATCGCCACGATTATTGTCATCATCTTTGCTGCTGTTTCTAATCAGTTCTATGGGCTTGGATTGTTCGTGAGTCGCTTTTCTTGCTCCCCTGCCAGCTGTTCACAGTACTTCGATCAGTGGGTTGTCCTTGTACAATACGGCTTCGTTGGCGCACTATTTTCGTATTGTTTTTCGCTGTTCATGTCATCCCCCCTTACGTCGTTCGCCGCCGTCGCTGGATATCAAATTGTTATGTATATTGTAAGTGAAAACCCAACCGGGGGGTAGGCGCGGCATGCTGAGTTGTTTTCAGTTGTACTTGGCTGGCTACCTCCTCACCCTCACATATGCAAAGACCTCGCAAGCAAGCCAGATAATTACGACTATCCGTAAGCCAGTATTCAAATCGTATTGTTGACTCTAATTGAGCTGTTTTCCGCCAGATTTCACCCTATCGATCGTTTCACCTGTCGCTAGTGTGGTAGGTCCCCCGACCGGTCGTATGCTACGTGTCTCACTAAATGTGCGGGACAGTTACGTGCAGCCTTTGTTTCGGTCAATCTGTTCTCGCTCCTCTGCGATGGGTCCACGCCCGTCACAACTTCTTCTATGGGTAACATCATGCGATACGGCGGGCCGATTGCATATCTGTTCATTTACGGTTTTGTCCTCCTCGGTATTCTTGTCTGGGCCGACTCCGGATCTATCATTCCTCGCCGTTTATTGAAGACGCGCAAGCAGCAGATACGACTCGACAAGAACCTCGCCGCCAACGAGGTTTCGAGGCAAGATGTCGCGAGGGAAGCGAGGGCAGTCGCGCACTCAAGCGACGCGTTACGCGTCGTTCATGTCACCAAGTCGTTTGATGGGAACAGAGTGGTGGACGATGTCTCCTTTGGGGTTTCTAGGGATGTCATATTCGCTATGCTAGGGCCAAACGGGGCGGGCAAGACGACGACGTTCAACATGATTCGTATGTATTTCGTCTGTCCTCACTGACATCACTATTGAAAGCTCGTGAACGTTGAAGGAGGCGATGTCGTCCCCGACACAGGAGATGTCAAGATCAAGGGTATCTCCGTCGTCAACTCTCCCCGCAACGCACGTCTCGCGCTCGGCGTGTGCCCCCAATTCACTGCCATCGACACCCAACTCACCGTCCGAGAACACTTGTTGATCTACGGACGTCTCAAGGGACTCAAGCGTGGATCTGAACTGAACGCCAACGTCGAGTCACTCATGGTTGCGACCTCGTTGAACATGTATGCGGATCGGTTGGCGAGCCAGCTGTCGGGTGGAAACCAGCGTAAATTGTCGCTCGCGATTGCGCTGATTGGTGAGCCCCCCAGTCTCATCTCGTTCACGTTCGATCATGCTCCCATTAACGCGTCTGCTGCTTTTCCTAGGCAACCCCTCTGTCGTGCTCATAGACGAGTTCTCCACTGGAATCGATGCGAAGATGAAGCGAGATATGTGGGGAACATTGAGGAACGTTGCAGTCGGGAAAGCAGTCGTCATCACCACCCGTGCGTCACACACGCCTCGATTTACTGTTTCCGTCTACCGTTCTTCCAGCTGACGATCCTCCCCCCCTCCTTCCACCACCAGACTCTATGGAAGAAGCATCCGCGCTCGCAAACAAGGTCGGTATCATATCCAAAAAGATGCTCGGTAAGTCTAACCCTGTTCCCCCGTGTGTTCACTTATTCTCAACCTTGGCGCGCGCGTTGCATACACACAGCCATCGGCACCACCGAGGAACTCGCCGCGCGTTATGCCACGTATCAAGTCCACTTTTCTTGTCCTACCCGGGAAGACGTGACGAGAGCCCAAGTGCTCATGAGTCGTATCCCCGGCGCACGTCTCGCAGACGACGTCGCTACGCGATTTGAGGTACCGATCCGTGAAGGTCCGGGCGGCGATGGCGATGGCGGCATGTCGCTCGCCCGCCTCTTCCACATCCTTTCCTCGCAAGGCGATTTTCAGGAATACACCGTAGAAAAAGCGACGTTGGAAAACGTCTTTCTCAAAGTCATTCGACAACACAACGTCTTGGAGGAAGACAACGCGTCTCGACGACGACGTCGCATGTGTAGACTTTGGTAATGGATCACAATAACGTTTGCCTCGATGGACTTGCCAGACTAGACTCTCGGACGACACGTGTTCTCCTAGACTATTTTTGCACTTTGACGGACATTGGACATGTGGTATATATTATACGACAATCACGATTTTTCTCTTTCCTGCTTGTAAACGGAGTCCGAGGAAGGACCGTAAAAAGTAACCGGACGATGAGAATATTAAGCCGACTCGTAGGTTCTAGGGGGGGGATCGTTATCGTTTGATGCGCGGTAGAGGGACGACTGAGCAAAACAGCAATATTGCAGCGTTGTAGTGACAGAAAGGGAACGCAACTACGTATTATGACCCAGAGCAAAAGGCGCCGTGTCGTCCTTAGGTAAAGAGAAAAGGGTGAAGCTACGACACTGGCGCAGCGAATCCACAATGGAAAAAATGGAAAAGGGAAGGGACAATGAAAATATGAAGAAAAAGAAATGCGGGTAAGTAACGGGTAATGCATAGAGATAATGAGAGAGAGCGAGAGGAGATGGAGTTCAACTCGGGATGAATAAATTCGCGGGAAATACGGATCGTCGGGTCGCGCCAAGGACCCAGCCCCCAACGCGCAGGAGGGGATGGATGACTAACGTTGCGAAGCGAAAAGGGAAAGAACCTTTTCGGCGTTCTCTTTATATTTCTTCAGCTTTTTGCTCTTCAGTTTCTCCGGTTCCTCATTATGATGAGCCGCATACTTGGGCGCTTCGGGTGATGCCGGATGCGAGGCGGGCTCTGTAGTTTCCCCGTTGGACTGGTCAGATGATTGACTCTGGTTTCCGACCGATATGGCGGATTCCTTTGACCTCAATGAGGGTGACATAGCCATGGTACCCGCGGCCGATACGGACGGTGTCAACAGACCATTGCTCGAGGTTGACGAGATGGTGGCGCTAGTCGCAGCATTTGACGGCGTAGATATCTTGATCGTGGATGCGCTCTTGGCAGAGAAAGACGAAGGTGGTGATTTTCCTTTGAGAAATTGGGGTGTCTTTCGGAACTTCAGGCCAGGCGCACGGCCCCGACGCTTTTCTGATGGACTTGGCGAATCCACAAGCTCCACTGCATGGAGATCCGATTCTTTCGAAAAACCCGAGGTCGACCGTCCCCCAACGCGTTGTGATGGGGTAGACGCTTTGCGGAACACGGCCAACTTATACCGGTCCACAACACCGCGAGCGAACAGACTTGTGCCTTTGGTGCCGTTGCGATCTTCGCCATCAGCTTCGATGAAGTCCCAGTCATCATCATCATCATCTCTCTCCGTTATATCTCCGTCTTCATCAGGACCGTCGGAAAGGAAGCGGTCCAAGGCAGGGATACCAGATTTCTCGCGGCGGCCACGAGTATTCCGAACAGTAGACTTCGAGGAGGCGGGGACCTTGGTAGCTTTCGGTTTCGAATCTTTGGCAGGCAAGGGAGGAGCAGATTCTATCGGCTCTGCTGCAGGAACGTTCTGAGCAGGTGGCTCAGTGCTTTGAGGCGTAGGTGAAAGATCGGCAGATGGTGCTGGCTCGATAATAGCTATGATCTTTTCTGGTTCTGGAGTTTCTTCCGCAAGTGCCTGTGGCCGCGCCTCCGGCGTCTTGGGCTCAGGCTCGGCCAGCTGCTCATCACTAACAGGAGACTGGGTGACAACCTCTGCTTCCTGAGGAGGCTGAGCAGGACTATCCAACATATCGGTTGGAACCGACAGGATGTCTTCTTCGTCCGTCTCCTCCTCTCCCGAGTCCCCGGAACCGTCTTCATCCTCATCGTCCATAATGACCGAATGACGACCCTTGAATGAATAGCCATCGAACACGTCCACACTACTATCATCTGGGCGCACTGATGGGCTGCGAGAGTGGGAAGGTGTTGGGTATGCGTCTTCGCCGTCCGCGGTTTCACCGTCAGTATGATCGCGATCCGGATCGGTATCTACTTGATCTTGATCATTCGGGTCATCTATCACTGGTTCCATATCGAGGAACGTATCATCAAAGTTTTGGGTATCACTGGCATTCGAAGGGTCGATAGGTGGGATATAGGGGGCTAAAAGAAAAAAAAAAGAAAGGGGTGGGTATAAGCAGACAAAACAAGCGAGTTCGAAGGGGCGCCTCACGTATGTAGCGTTTATAGTACACGTGCGACCAATCGCTAAAATGCGAAAGCGTTAGATCAAAAGTGAGTATCACATGTGTTCCCGTTCTACTCACATCATAGAGAAGTATGGGTGCCGTTTGATCCGTGGCTCACATATCCTCAATGCAGGATTTCGTTGAAGCAGCTGTACGAAGTATATATAAGGTGTAGGATCATCCACAAGGCAGGTGTTCACTTACGCCCCGTATCAAACTCTTCGTATCTTGGTCCATCGCCCTGTCTTCAGGGAATTGCAATTCATCCTGCAACACCCTGACGTACATATCTGAATGATTATTCGCCCAGAAGGGTGTCTGTGGTAAGATGTCAGCTGCTTCTCCCACAAAACGTAAGAAGCCACCGGCCGCTTAACGTACGATTCCTGTCAACATCTCATAAAGCATCGTGCCAAAGCTCCACCAATCGACCTCGTAGCTATACGGCAGTCCCTGTATAACCTCAGGAGCGAGGTACTCTGCCGTGCCGCAGAATGTGGTCGTCGTATCAGCCGGCATAACAACCTGCCCTGGCCAACCCGCAGAGAGGTCCTGGCCCTTCTCGCCTTTCATCCAAGGGGGGGTTGCAGGTTCACTACCTGGGGAGGGATAGAACTCTCCACGAGATCCGGAAGGTGTAGGTGGTGCTGTGGTTGGCAATGCCCGGCGGGGAAACTCTTTCGAAAGGCCGAAGTCCGTCAGGACAATATGTCCATCAGCCCCAATCAGGATGTTCTCCGGCTTGAGGTCACGGTAAATAACACCAGCCATGTGGAGGCCTTCCACACCCTCAACAATCTCCGCGGCATAGAATCGTGCGCGGTCACGGCCTAGCCTGCCCCAACGTGCAAGCTGCGTGGCAAGATCACCGCCTGGATGGAAGTCCTAGGGAAACGAAAAAGGAACGAGGGTCAGTGGGATTACAATTAGTGGCAGTATAAAAGGAACGCTGATTTACCATAACCAAGAACAAATTCTCCTTGTCGTGGAAACTCCACCAGAGCTTGACCACGAACGGGTCCTTGGATTCCTTCGCCATGCGCTTCAACACAGCTTGCTCGGTCAAAGTGTGCTGGAGCTCTTGGTGCGCCAAGACGTGACGCTTGGTGATGGCCTTGAGCGCATACAAATCCGAGCTCATCTTATGTCGCACCAAGAGGACCTTACCCGCGCAACCCTTCCCGAGGACACGCATCATCTCGAAGTCGTCAATGGCGACCTTTCGTTGCACTTTTTTCTTGCGGTTGGGGTCGGTCGACTGGGAACGCTTCTTGCGCGCACGACGAGCAGTGGTAGATATCGAGGATTCGTCACCGGTGGCAGACGATGTACCATCCTGCAACGTCGACGAGGTATACACCCGCGAAAGTCGGCTAGCCGTGTCAGGATCGGCCGAATGCGAGCGAGGAATGCGAGACGCTGGGACATCAGCAACAGGAGTAGGAAGGGTAGTTTCCTCCTCTCCGACAGCCCCATTCGTAACGGCATCCGTATCGATATGAATGGTCTGTGCATTGTCAGCTAGTGGAACATCAGGAGTGCCATCGTCGGATTTCTCTATCTCGATGGGTTGCGCTTGCCCCGCGACGGACTGCGACGAGGGTGCGTTTGCCTCGACGTCTTCTTCCTCTTTAAGATCCTCTCGAAGATCACTTCTACTCAGGTCATTCGAAACAACCTCTCCTTCAATGGTATCGTTTATGCTCTCTACGCCATCCACTATCTCGCTGAGATTAGATGAGCTAACGTTGGTCGAGCTGGGTTGTGCGGATACATCTGCCTTTGAGCGAATATGTGCAGCTAGGTCGGAGCGTACGCGCTTAATCGCCCTCTCGGCGCGTACACTCTGCAGATCGTCGGTGCGTACATGAACGAAGCGTTTCCAAGCACGGGTCTGCCTGAGCGATGGATCATTGGAAACGGTGGTCAAGTATGCAGCAAGGGCGGTCATCGTGGTATTAGCGGATTTTCCGTGAGAGACGATGCTAGCTGACGATGGAGAGAGGGCCATGAAGGGGTCGCCGATCTCCTGCGAGGGAGAAATTATCTGATCTGCGGTCGAAGATCCAAAGTTGGGGCTGCTTGGAGTCCGCACGGACATCTGACGACCGACTTTATTTGTCGAGGGCGACGCGAGGCGCGAAAGGGTATTCAGGAACGTGGATTTGCGCTTTGCAGGCTGCTGGGGGAGAGAGGCAATGTCAATTGGCAACCTGGGGAGTTTGGATGTGCCATCAGAGTCTTCGAGTTTCGCATGAAGCTCAACCAACTCTGTGGCTGTGCGCGTAAGGGTAAGATTATGCGTGGGTGCTGTACAGGGAACGGCGGTGTTAGTGATGATACAGGAAGAAGCCGTGGAACGACAGGCAACAGCAAGAGAATGTCGGAATACATATGCCCATATCAAGATGCCGAGGAACGTCAAGACGACGCATACACAGGGCACCGATGAGCTCGGAAGCGACATCGACGTAACTCAAAAAGAAAGTAGAGAGTACATGTAGGTCTCCCGGTCGTGTGGGGGAAAGTGTGGGCAGAACGATGCGACTCACTCTTTATGTAAATAGAGTATGAGCGGGCATCATGTGGCGTCTCTGCGACGCTGATACTCCAGGGACCTTCCTGAGCATCGATGCGAACTGGAGGTCGTCGCGTGGACCGAGAAGGAGCGGCGTCTAGGTTGCTCATACTGCGGACGGAGTTGTTGTGAGGGGCGTGTTCGTTGTGAGGAGAGGAGTTGCGTGACTCGAAGAAAGCGAGGTTTGTGATGCTTGAACGTTCTGCTCTAGAACTGCGGTTATGTTGGTAGCTTCTAGAGGTGTCAACACTAGCTCTGGTCGAGGGTACACGGGGACGATAGGTATCGACGGAAGAACGGCCACGGATTGGATTCACGTCTTTGAAAGAGAAAGCACCGAAACCTAGAATTGTTTTGAAGTTTTTCTTCGAGAAATGGACGTGTTGGTGAGTGGCAGAAGCACTATGCATGCGAGAATGGGGGGATAAAAGGCTTGTATTCTCGCGGGGCCACCCTCAGTGTCGGACTTGCCGCGGGCTATGTGGGGGGAGAAAGAAGGAAGGACAGTGGGTGCAGCTGGATCGATGAATTAGGCAGAGCGGAAGTTGATACGGAATTGACAGATTGGTCAGTTTTGGCGGACGTGCGGTTGGTGCGTGAAAGCCACGAGCAGCGGAAAAAGATGGAGATCAGCTCTCTTCCTGCCTCGAGGCTCAGCTGTGTGGTGCGGTGCTGACCACAAATAGCAAGACGGTTCAAAACTGGGCGATCTGCCAAACGACGGCGGGTGCGTGTCGTCGTTGCCGTCGATGAGTTGTCGGAGAAGTGAGTAGTAAACAAAGGAAGGTGGTTGAGGTGTCGTTAAGGCGGAGAAGACTCGTCGAAGGCTCGAATTGCTGCCCGTTCGTTCAACGCGCTCAAGGCTTTTCGTTTGTCTCACCAAACGTAATTTCACAATGGGCCTGTTATTATTTTGCGGTAAATTATACGTCGCTACCAACCCTCCCGAGAACAAATTCGCTGCACTGAGACGTCAAAGCTGCTCCCCAGCGCTGCAATGAGGCAGTCTCACAACCCCATCTAAGAACAGCCCATCCGTTGCAGTTGACGTGTGTGAAGGCTGCGCAGTGAGAAACGCAAACGTGCCAGGTTACCGTGATGCTGCCGTCTTTCCAACCCTTAGAACCGCGATTACCCCCGCGATCTCGTCTAATTTAGATATCAACCCGGTTCTAGATTGCAACATCCTTGCAGGGGTCAACACCAATCAGGGTGATGGTACTTGACCACTCCGAGCTAGTTTGAGTCACCTCTGTCGGGCTATCGAACGTGTAATTGAAACGGGGATGCTCGGTCCAGCTGCCCGCGTGTGATTCTGCCTGATAATCGGCGGTTTCTGCGGTCTTTTGCACATACAGCACCCGTTTGAACGACACTGCATCGGCCATGGTGAGCTAAGATCTTACACATAAACCTCTTCCATGCGTCCGAATCTCGTCTCACGCTAGCATCAAAGCTGGGAGAGCTTCCACCTCGATTCGGTAGCATGGAACCCGGGGATACCCATAGGAAAAATCCCCCAGTGTGACCCTAGGACCAAGATGGGCATCCGAATCATTCACCCAAAAGGGACCAATACGATCCCGCCATCCAAAGAACTTGGCGCGTGCAACGTCCGAGACCAAGGAAAATTGCTGTGAAAAGACACGCTCCTGATATGAATGATCAACCAGAAAAAAATAGGGCATCTTGTCACGGACGTACTTGAACTCACTTGCGAATGGCGATTGACTCGCATCAACGAGCAAACGCGCTCAACAAGGTTCAAAACTGAGTACTGAGTACTGATCTGGCACCATAACACAGCGACCGGGTTTTGGCGATGATGCCTCATGGCGAACTTGTGCCCCAGGCGAGAGTAGCCCTCCTGCATATAAGGGCAGGCAGTGTGCCTGTGTCGAAACATAGAGCACAGGTTCCAGCACACATCCCCACTTACCAGTGCAGGTGCTTGGCACTTGCCCTGCCATACCATCATGAACTGTCGGCAGTCCCCGAGGTAGACAACCCCTCGGTCTGTCGACCCCCACCTGCCTTCTATACAAGGTAAGATCCCTCCTGTTTGATGTCTCAAATGGCCCTGGCTATACTACAGGTGCGAGGTTTGAGTGAGAAATCGGATACTTACGTATAGCAAGTCCCGGCACTACTAGAACCAACCTCGCAACTTGCCAGCGTGCCTTACACGTGAGTTCGTGAAAATTGTACACTCGACATTTTTCTGGGCGGAGATGGAGCTGATATCTATATTATGTACATGTATTACTTTCCGGCACGGCTGCAGAGAATAATTATGAAATTTACCTGAA
>JBBPRI010000231.1:0-30074 GCA_038092955.1 Boletus pseudo-olivaceus | reverse complement strand
CTGAGGTGAGTAAGATCCCTTCGTACATATTACCTTAGACTGATTACCGTAGCTCCGGACTCTCTCGGACTTCACAGGTAAATACATATATAGTTGTTTCGCCCGACTTAGGCAGCGACTGAGCTCCAGACTCTCTCGGACTTCACAGCTCCGCTCCTCCGGACCTTCGGACTTTAATACTAAGCTATATAATCTTTTGTATAAGCTTAGAGACGACTCTATTCAGCACCATAGGCTGATTGTGGCTTGTACAATCGCTTATGTAAGCTCGTAGAACACTTTCCACCTCAGATCCCTCCAGGTACTTGGCTTGTTGTTCATGTGTCCAGAAATCGCTGTTCCCGAGGAGGGCGACATCCCATGTTTATCGCACTTGTCTAATTGTACCGCCTGATATCGACAGAGAGTAAATTAGGGAGTTGTTGTCATGTGGGGTGGTACATGCCACAGCATACGATATCGGCGACAAGAATGCGCTGGCTCCGGAATGGATACGCATGCGTGACTGACGATGTAGTTTTGCAAATCTAACGCTACTACAACCAGTTTCAAGGTGAAACGCATGTTTGGGAGTGACGCGTTGACAGATTGGCATGAAGCTTAGATTGATCATGACGTGGAAAAGTAACTCGTGAGGTGGGCATTGTCACTGTTGATAGGCTGTCCCATGGGCCCGTCAGTCTATGTTTAACCGAGGAAATTTGTAACTGCGTCAGAGGAAGCGATGTGAGGCAGACTTCGAATTGACCTCGCTTCAAGTCGACTGCAATATGATAGAGGTTTTGTTTGAAACGCGTCGTCGGTGCACGTGGAACCGGAGTGAGAGTCACGTGTTAGTGTGAGAGCGGCCAATGGGAGGCCACACCGCTTGTGGGTTTGGGAATAGCCAAGATTGCTCTCAAAATTCTTGCCAGTACGTATGACTTATGGAACGCTCAGATTGTTGGTGTACCCCCCACCCCAACGAAACAATTCTTAGAACCTCGCTCATTCCATCGTCTCCGAAGCCACCAAGGATTTGGATCTCTCCAAGCCAGACTTGGTTTCGACTCTCAAGCACGTCCTACTAAGGAAGTGTGGGGCACAAAGAATGCTCCAGAAGAGTCGTGCCAACGCCGTTTTTACGCCAAGTATCTTCCCCGTACAATTTGCGTCCCAGAACCAAACCGGATATGAAGACTTTGGATACGGCTGAGAGTCTGTAACCAGGGCCCAATCTAGACAGTTCAATCGACTGACCACCGTCCCGACCCCCGGCAGACTATGGGCCAGATAGCATCTGAGTTCCCCTCTCATATGCCGGGATTTTGTGTTTCCCCTGCTTATCTACACGTGCATCTCGCAGCCAATCTGCCGCCGATGCTCTGCCGCCGATGCTCTTAAGAAGAGCCCCCAAAGTCCTGATCTCGGAAACGGGTTCTCGTTCACGCCCCCCCCCCTCCCTTCTCTTTCTTGGCCTAAGCCTTGACTTCAGGTACCGCGATCATGGCTACTGAGCATGAGGGCAGCCAGCTCACGCCTGCAGATTATGAGAAAGCAGACTTGAAGGAGGAGGGTACGTTTGCTCGCAGATACGCGGCTTGTAGATCCTGAAAGTGGCGTTCCAGATCTACTCGTGAATATCGCCGACTTCGACGACCCTAATATCGATCATGAGAACGTCATTTCCGGAATATTGGGTGAGCATGGTCGTGGAGCTACACAAACGAGTGATTGAATGCGTTGGTAGAGGATGATTCACCGTATCCAGAGGTGCGATGCGCCGTGGCCAACACGGACGATCCCACCATCCCGGTGTCTACCATCCGCGCTTGGGTAATGGGTATGCATGGACCTCCGACCAAGAATACCGATAACTAATATCCTTGATTAATTAGGCCTCATTTGGGCCATCGTGATTTCTGGATTGAACCAATTCCTTTTTTTCCGTTATCCCTCTGTCAGCGTATCGGGCTTTATCGCGGTATTGACGTCGTTGCCGATGGGTCGTGCATGGGCCGCGGTGCGTTTGCATGCCAGCTACCCAAGTTCTGACTGATTTGGCGTGCAAGTAGATGGTCCCTAATTGGCGCATTTTTGGAATTTCTCTCAACCCTGGTCCATTTACGATCAAGGAGCATGTGCTCTTGACGATCATGGCTACCGTTGGTTCAGGCTGTACGTGTATTTTATGTATCATTCCACTTGGCAAGTTCTCACCGAGTCTACGAACAGCGGCATATGCGGTATGCTTGGGTTGTCGTTTACAATCCCACATTTCATCGATCTGTTTTATCCATTCAGACAGACATCATTGCTGTTCAGCGGGTGTACTACAACCAGACGTATAACTTTAGTTGTAAGTACCACTCATTTGACGGATGGTTGCACGGTGTGCTCACTATCGCAATCACGATGTCTTATCTTGTGTGTACTTCGTCATTCCACACATTCTAATTTGGTCATGATTGTCCACCCACGGTGGTTCTTGTCGATCTCCCTTTCGCCGAATCGATCTCATGGCTTCACTGATCCGCACCCACCCCGCGCGACACTAACGTATCTCATCTTCATTCAATACACTGCAGACCAATGGATGCTGGTGATGTCCACCCAGCTGCTTGGCTTTTCCATCGGTGGTATTTTGCGGCGGTTCCTCGTTCAACCTTCCTCAATGAGTACGCATATTTACTTCTTGGGAAAACATTTCGCTCACGAACGTCGTCTCCACAGTCTGGCCAAACAAACTTGTGAGCTGTGCCCTATTCAATACGCTTCATTCAAAGTCCTATGCCGGTATGGGTACCCGAGGAGGGATCTCGCGCGAACGCTTCTTCCTGTATATATGGACAGCTAGCCTGTGCTGGTACTTCCTTCCTGGCTATCTTTTCCAAGCGCTCTCCTACTTTTCCTGGGTGTGCTGGATTGCACCAAACAATATTGTCGTGAACCAGTTATTTGGAGATGTGCATGGGTTGGGGATGAGTTTGATCACATTTGATTGGGGGCAGATCTCATTTATAGGCGAGTACGTTGCCGTTGGGTGGGATTGGTTTGCTGATGCATGTATTGGTTGAGTTTAGGTTCTCCCCTTGCAACCCCTTGGTGGGCCGAGGTTAACATTGCTGTTGGCTTCGTGGTCCTCTTTTGTGCGTCTCTGACCTTTGTTCTCTCCTGGGGCGATCGCTTATGTGTCCACAGGGTTGTTCGCTCCCATAATCTACTATACCAACACTTGGTACAGCGCATACTTGCCGTGCGTATTAACCTTCTTCCTAGTGTTTGCAGCGCTGAAGAGATTCGTCGACAGCATGTCGTCGCGTACATCTTACGACAACACGGGTGGTAGGTATAACGTGACCCAAATCATCAACGCCGACGCATCGCTCAACCTGGCCGCGTACGAGCAATACAGTCCACTCTTCATTTCGTGCGTTGTGCAATGCTCAATCGCTGATGTCTTTGCTCATAGCACTGTAGGACGACCTTTGCCATATCTTACGGACTGTCGTTCGCTGCCATCACTGCGACGTTGACACACACGTTACTCTTTTTCCGCAAACAGATCTGGGTCCAGAGCAGGCGTTCAATGCACGAGCAGCCTGACATCCATGCGCGTTTGATGTCCAAGTATAAGCAGGTCCCTGAATGGTGGTATGGGATCATCTTTGGTGCGTTCGTATCCTGTAACAGGTCGTCGAACACATCCAATTCATCGTGTTCGTTTGACAGTCTCGATGGTAGTGTTTGGTGTTATCTTAATTGAATTGTGGCATACCGAGTTCCCAGTGTGGGCCTTCTTGCTCGCGTTGACGATTGGTGCGCGCTTTTAGACTGTTGAGAAGTTTTGTGCTGATGATGCTATTCCTCGACACAGCCTTTCTCTACGTTATACCCGTTGGAATGATTGAGGCCATTACCAACCAACAGGTTGGTCTCAAGTGAGTCTGTTGAGACCTTTCTCTGTTCCTGTCCTCTCACGATCCGTAGCGTGATTACAGAGTTGGTAGTTGGATACGCTCTTCCCGGTCGGCCGATTGCCATGATGATGTTCAAGACGTGGGGATACATCACAATGGCTCAAGGTACGTGTTGTTGACGAGAACGATGCCAATGCTTTTGTCTGATATCGACGTAGCACTCACATTTGCTAGTGATTTCAAGCTTGGTCACTACATGAAGATTCCTCCTCGTTCGATGTTCTGGGGTATTCCTCATTCATCTCCGTCTAGGTTTGGAATTGGATTACTGACTCGCATCAAGCTCAGGTCGTCGCTACCATAGTCGCCGGGACGGTCCAACTTGGCGTACAAGCCTGGATGTTCACGAATATTCCCGACATGTGCAGCCCGACACAGGTGGATGGATTCGTCTGCCCGAACACGGAGGTGTTTGGTACTGCGAGCATTATCTGGGGCGTCATCGGCCCTATGAGAATGTTCTCGTCTGGCCAGATCTACAGCGGTGTGTTGTTTGTTCTTATACCGAGTAGAGGACGAATTGCAAGCTGACATGACGAGGGTAGCACTCACATTCTTTTTCCTCGTTGGAGCGATTTGCCCAGTGATTGCGTACTTGATCCGACGCAAGTGGCCTGATAGTATGATCCGCTATGTCAAGTGCGCCCCTCCTGCCTTGGTCGATTTCCTTTGCACTGACCCTCGAAATGTGTTAGCTTCCCTGTCATCTTCAGTGGTACGGGGGCTATTCCTCCTGCAACTGCGGTAAACTACGTCTCGTGGGCGATCGTTGGCTGTGTCTTCCAATATCACATTCGGAGGAAACACTTTTCATGGTGGACCAAGTACAACTGTACGAGTTTTCCCCGCCAGACGCAGAATGATGTCCGTCTCGTGCTGACCTTGTCATTCTCGTGTCCAGACGTTCTATCCGCCGCGATGGAAACTAGCGTAGCTATCGCGGTCGTTATCATCTTTTTCGTCCTTCAATACCCTAAGAACGGGACGATTGGTTTGACCACTGTGCAAACCTGGTGGGGAAATACTGTACATTTGAACACTGCGGATGCAAAGGGGTTGCCTTACAAGTCATTGCCTGCGAGCGGCACGTTTGGGTAAGTTTTGGTTGTCCGAGCAATGCTGTGACCGCTGAGCGCTGAACTGTTTCCTTGATCTAGCCCGACGACATGGTAAAACGGTAAATTTTTGTCAAGTAGAATACTGGGGAGGTGATTGTGTGTAGGGACCGAGGATTATCGATATATACCCAGTGAGAACTTGTTATGATCAGGTTGGTCCACCTGTGTTTATACGTGCTCAGTCATATACCCCACGAAATGTCTCTGACCGGGTGTGTCCATTTGTGTAACGATATGATTTGGCAACTTGAGTGGCGTATACTTACTGTACTGATTCACTCCCGGAATTATCGATTATTTATGTATACAGCTGTGCCATGGGATGTATGCTGAGTCAAGCCGCTTAGATATCGACTCCTTCCCACAGCGTTGTCGACCTCACCCTCGATGAAGACAGCAGGGATGACATCGCCGTCGACGCTGCTGACGCTCCCCTCGGAGCTGATTGAGGCTGTTTTGACATGTTCTTGCTCCCCCGGCACGGTCGCCTCCGTCGCACAGACATGCCGGGCGTTACACACGCTCGTATACGCCTCGCCGGACTCGCATCTCTGGCGCGAGCTCTTTCTCACTATCTGGGACGACCCCCGCCCTGCCCTCGAGCATCGCAACCTTGTGGACCCCCGCATAGACCCTGCCACCTGGGACTGGGGAATCGAATACCGCAGACGGGTATCCGCAGATAAATGGCTCAAGGCATGGCGCCGCGACATCTGTCTCGCCGGCGACGAGACACTGACAGGGAAGGACGCCGACAGAAACACAGAGTGGTACACCGCCGCCCTATCAACGCTCTCCGCCGTGCTGAACACATTGTTGACCCTTCGACCCTTCCCAGCAGCGCCGCCGATCGCGCTGACGGTGCTCACGCCAACAATCTCGCCGTACCCCACGGGGAACGTCGGGTCGGGTGTGGGTGATAGGAGGGAGCGTATGACGAGCGCGCCGCCGTTGCCGCCCCTTCTTATCGTGCTCGCGAGTGGTATTTCTGCGTTCCAGGAGTCCCGAAGTGGCGTGCGTGTGGGACGGATGGTGTATGGTCCGCACGCATCACGTGGGCTAGCGGCGGAGCTGACATCGATACCGACGCCGTCGCTCCCACCGCAGCTCGTGCGCACGCTCCTCACTTCGTATGCGGTTGGCGTGCGCGGGTTGCCGGTCCATGTGCCCTTTTTGTCTGGGACTGATTATTGGGGAGGTGACGCGCTAGGGGATATTTTCCATCGGATCATCTGTATCACTGGCTTTGTGCCCATACCGCCTCCTCTCGTTTCAACTTCCATGCCCACGCCCACGCCCACGCCCACGTCTACGTCTACTCCCGAGTCCGTTTCCGACCATACTCGATCCGCTTCCGTGGACACGGAAGTGCTGCAGAACCAGCATGACACCGAACACGAGTTGGGGACACAGGAAGATGAAGAGCAGCACTGGGAGCATGACCACCGCGGGTCTGGCGAGCAGTCCATGTCTCGCACCCCTGGCACGGCATTTCCAACTCCTTCGCAGCAGCACGCGGACGCGCGTATTCTCGCGAGGAGGAGGGTCTATGACATGCGATACCTCCGCGCTGATCGTTTGTGGGGACCTTTTCAGCCTGTGACTAGGGAGTCTCTCGGTGTACGTCCTGGAGCCGCTAGGCTGGGTGGGGATAAGAAGGGTAAGCCTCAGGAGGGGGGAAGGCGTGCCAGTACTGGTGGCGCGCGTCGTCTAGGCACGCTTGCGTGGGCCACCGGCGTGGATATCGAACCCGACGATTTTGACTCCACGTCAGACGATAGCAAAGACGAAGAGTGGCGCCCGGCGGACACCGGAAAAGAGACTTCCTCTTCCTCCAACAGCCGCAGCGGGGACCGCAAGCGCGAGCAAACCGATGGTGGCGAAGACACGGTGGACGCTGATCCCGATGGGGAGATAGAACTGATCGAACCCGAACACCCACTTATCTCCCTCATTCTCACCTCTACTGTTGCCGCTGACACTGAACCCACCATCGATACTACCTCGACGGTCTCGTCCCGCAGGACTCGCCGCTCCAATCCCCGTCTACCGCCTAACAGCTCGGTCTCTCCGCGCGATATCAAGCCTCAGCATCTCAGACCCGACTATGCGTACCTCGCAAGCGTGCGGATCGTTGTGGAAGCGAATCTGAGAGACCTGTTTGGAGCAGAGATCAGTGACGATGTTGAAGGGACCATGTCTGAGGTCAGAGCCGGAGGGGTAGGCATGTTTTGGGAAGATGAGGACGAGATTTTGAGAGCGCGGGCCGGATCTTCCGAACCAGGTGCGCCATCCACTTTTTGCTCGTGTCTCCTGGGTGTCGAAATGATGCTCATGCGAGACCCACTATTGTAGCACCCTCTTTATCCTGCGCTTCGTCGTCATCTACTACGACATCCAGCAGCATCCCTGCGGCCAACACCAATTCTACAACTTTTGATCTTGCGGAGATACTCTCTCGGTTCCAAAACCTCGAGGTTGCGAGGTTAGGTAGTGCGTGCGGATACTGGGGCGGATGGATCGAGCGACAGCAGTCTGCGATGAGAAGCATCGATGGGAATGCGGACGCGTCGTCGTCAGAGGGCGATATTGGAGCGAGGAAGCCAAGGATCGTGGCACAGCGGGATCAGCTCGAGAAGCCGGTCAAAAGTACGACCACCACTGACGACAAGGGGAAAGGGAAGAGGAGGGACGGCGAGTTCTCCTCCGTACCTGCACTTGGCAGTTTGCTCGGAGATTGGGAGATCGGCCCCGAGGGCGAGGCGTGTGAGGGATGGGATTGGGCAGGCGTTGCTGGGATTTGGAGGTGAGTCACTCAAGCATGTTGTGAGGTTTCGGTTGGTGTCCATGTCACGATGGATGTGGGTCGTTTGTGCTCGCATACGGAGTGCCTCCACTCGTTTCCCGTCTCGGTGCGCATTCCATCATCTGTGCCGGCATTCGCGCCAGCATCACACAATCTGGTTTCACACCGCGCTCGACATCCATCTATACATTTGTTGATATATGCGTTTGTTAACGACGACGAACTGACAACGTTCTTTCCCTTGCCTCGTAGACGTTGCGTGTGTTGGATGGATTACAGAGAATTACTATGTGAGTGTTGCTTCCTCGATCCGGATCCCCTGATTTTCTTCTTGGTTGTTACTTGTTCGTATGATCCGATTGGTCGGCGTTTAGTTGATTATTACTCGGCACGGACGTATCCCATGCCCGCGCGGTTGGTGCACCGGATACCGTTCCCAACTTTACCAGAGGTGTTTAACGAGACACTAACACATTTTGATCGTTTGCCATGAACAGTCTTCAATGTAAGTACCAATCCTTCTCCTCTCGATCGTTTCTGATCACATCTTGTATAGCTTGACTCGACTAAGTTCCTCACTCTTGATGCACAAGAAGCGTGTCGTATCATTCCCATGGAACTTCGGATCACTGGGTACACGCGTGCGCGACTGATGCCAGTCCACGACACCGAGCCTGCGCGCGACAATATCAACGCCGTCCCTAGCAATAAACGACCCAAGACAAGTGTCCGCAAGGGCTACTTCCGTCCTCCACCCGTAATCCATTTCTCCGGTTCTTCTATCGGTTCAGATCGTGGCTTGGACGACGGGCGGAGAGTCACAGGAAGCGCGCAGCTCATCGGAGGGGGTGAAGTGAGGTGGCAGATGGTGAGTTACGTTTCTGTTCTCTCTCCCCACACCATCGTCGTTCCTTCCCTCCGTCCGTTTCCATCACACCCTACATTACGTTCGGTCGTCCATGACCCAAACGCGAATGGTTTGACATCTGACTCTTCAGGATACATACACGCAGGAATCAACCTTGCCAGGAACTTCGACACCGGAGTGGTCGAGCGAGGCCGTGCAGGTCGGTGGGATTGGGAGTGCAGTCGGGGTCCTCGGGATGTGGACTGGAGTGGGACATGAGAGAGCTGATCCGCTCGGTGAGTGATTCCCAGAGGTTGGTGTCGTTCCTGAGATGCTGAGTGCTGGCGCGAATGTGTAGGCCCATTCTGGGCATGGAAGGTTACGTGATTCGATTTACAGGAAGGCAAGATGGATCGACATGGCATTGACCAACGTGGTAGTTGGGGGGGCATGAATGTTACTGTAAAACCAGCTGGCACCGGGTGGGCCAGCTTTATTCCTAGAGGGACCATAAGGACAATGTAAAGCGATTCAAGTCCTAGGCATGAGCATCTCACTGCGGTCCATCTCAAAAACAAAAATCCTCACCCCTCCTCTGTGGCACTATCATGTCTGTGTCTCTTTTTTCTCATGCTCACTTACGTCAGTCATAAGCGCGATTTAGACTCCCTTCTCAACGCTTTTTCCATGGGAGTCTATGCACAACGAGTCTACGTAGGTCGGCCGACCCACACGTCCCCATAGGTAGCTGAGTGCCATGTAGTCGCAGCCGTCAAATGGATACATGACGATTTTAAGGGTCTCGACGTCAAAAAGCTTGATCTTCGGATCGTCCGATACGAGGGGTTGGCATGTGACATGGTGAAGCTCGTCGCAGCCACGGAGCTACTCTTTGATCATGTTGTAGTCGGGTGACTGTGGATGGATTCTTCCCAATCCCAAAGCAGAGGAACCACCCGAGCTGACGTCTCAAAGCCATTCCTTGATCATACGGTACTTGGACGTTTGCGGGTCCACTCTTCAAAGCTTCACGCCCAAGACGGGGGCGCCTGTTGCACCGTTCTTCCCGATATCCATTACTGCAATCGCATCCACGCCCGCACGGACACCGATCTGAAGCTGCCAAACGAGATCTAGCCCGCGTCACTGTAATATATAGGCAAATCGCACGTGGACCCCATTCCTGCTTCGGTCATATATTCTGTGCTGGATCTAGATGCATGAGCGTCCACGCTAGAACCGACGCTAGCTGACCTTCATCCACAATTTCGGCCTCACGAATGTTCTGAAGGAGAGCTTGGTGATGTCGAATATATGTAAGGCGACACAGAGGGCACGTAGAGGGCAGTCAAACGGACGTTACAGGGCTGTGAGGGGGATATCGGGGTCATCCTCCTGTTCAACTTTGCCATACATTGATCACGTTCAGAGTGGTGAATCTCCGTCAAAGTTTCGGATTGGTCGCCGAGCTGGGTGCATCGCTGACACTGGCACAGCACCTGTGTAGATGCCTTGTTCGGAGGGCGGTTGAAGGGAAGGGATTGAGTCGGGCACGAGAGCTCCCCGGCGCGTGCGTTCACGGCATGACATTCGCCTTTTGGCCTGCTTGGAGAAAAAAGTCGTAAAACTCGACAATACCGTCCAAGAGCTCCTCACCAAGCTTGCCAAATGATAAATCCTGGCGCAATGCCGATCAGAAGGTTAACCTCGACATGACCTTCGATTTCCTTGACTTCCCTCCGATCTTCGTGCATGGGATGAGAGCGCAGCGCGCCAGTGCGTTCATTGTCACCTCACTTGCGGGTCATCACTCATGAAAGGAATGATTCCTCAAGAAGACCCTCAGCATCTCTCCATGCTACCCTTTGTACACACAAACTAAAGCAGTTCCTGTTGACTTCAACAAATTTGACCGTGACTGCGTGCCGAGGGACATCCATCAATAACAAGCTGAACATATGGATCGTATCACCAACGGGTCGTGGATAACGATGAAGGTTTCGGGAGTCACAGTTCGCAGTGGATCATCATGAATATTTGAGTGTATTTCGCAGCGCGCGAACCGAATTATAACATGCCACACATTACATTCTCTGGTCTAGGTTACTCAAAATTCAACAGACATCTGCAAGACTTCTCTGTCTTTGTCATTT
Source organism: Boletus pseudo-olivaceus (assembly GCA_038092955.1). NCBI lineage: Eukaryota > Fungi > Basidiomycota > Agaricomycetes > Boletales > Boletaceae > Boletus > Boletus pseudo-olivaceus. The sequence goes on along the minus strand of JBBPRI010000231.1, from coordinate 19,191 downwards.
CATGGAACAGAATGTTCCACTGCAGTACATGCAAATGACTGCAACTCGTCGGCCGTTCCTGTTCAGCACCAGGCTGCAGCGCTCGAAGCTTTTTCGACATGCCATCCTTGCAGCTGCCTTTGAAGTTACCTTCGAGCTGTTCTTGTTCAGAAGGTTAAAATCATCCCTCTCCGCAGTCTACCTGGATCGAATCTGGGAATTGGAAAGATTTGATGAAAGCTTACAAGAGTCTTTCCCAATGTTCGCATGGATTTGTTTCACTGATGCTCAAGAATCACAAGACTCGGCTCACCGCGCGGAATGTCCCCGCTTCCGTTCTACTGGACGCAGATGACTCGGAGCTGTCAGCCATGTTTGAGACCTTCCGACATCTCTGAGCTCTCGACAGCTTACCAGACGAAATCTACCACGACTATCCTATTTCATGCCTGGCTTGCATAAGTCTGACTTCCCCAAGGACTCAACCATGGGGCATACAGGTACAATAGTACAATACGATAATATCGATCCCGAGACGACGCGGGGTGGGTCAAGTAGGGCGTTGATGTAGCCGGCAAGGGAGGCACAACGGAGGAGTTGCCAGACAAGGAGACAGGTATTTTGGGAGGACCCATCTTCATTCCCGGTATGAACACGCTGGCATTGCACTCTGGATAAAGATCGAAAAACACTTGATGCAAGTGTCGATAGAATGGTACATCCAGAGTGTTCCTGCCTCCACAGCCAATGCTTGAGCGTCTGGATCATCAGTTGACAGTAACGAGTTCAACTGCGATGCACCAAAAATCGAGTAGGTGTTATACGAGTAGAATGCGGAAGTAAGGATAGCACATTGATGCAAGGGATTGAAGAACATGGTTAGCAAGTGAAGGCATCTTTCAACCAGTGATGAAGTTGCAACTCCTTCGCTGACGGTCTGGCCCCAGGGTCGAGATGAATACAAGCACGTATGAACTCCGCGGCCGACTGCACTTCATCTTCCGGCAAAATCTTATAGTTGCTGAGTGCATTCTCGATGCTGGAGGGATAGAGGTCCTCTCGCTTGACCCGGAGAAGCTCGCCTATCAGTGATTGGTCAGTCACGAGTGGCTTGCACTTCAGTGACAATTGCTCATACCGCTATCATCGAAGTATTCTTTTCGAAGCCGGGCATGTTCAAGTATGGCAGGGACGAAAGATTCGCCGGTCAATTCCAACATCTTCGCTAGATGATCATCCTCCAAGCGCCATTCGTCCCCGCCGTCTTCTGGATGAAAGAGCCAGTGGCCGACAAGCAGTTCAAAAGTCTTGGGTAGAGAGAGTAGTCGATCAGTGTGCGACCCGGGGTGACATCAAACGTACGATACATCCAATCGACCATATGTCAAGTTTGGGCCCAAAAGATGATTTTAGAATGATTTCCGGCGCCCGCAGTGAACGGGCAGAAAAATCATCGACTGTTGGCTGCTTCCCTATCCATTGTCCTAAGATGGTGTGACTTCATAATGAACCCGAATACCAGATATAACCTCGTACCTTGACCCAAGTCGACGAGTGTGATCAGGATCGTTTCGGCGTCGTGGCGTGTTGAGTCCGGTGTGAGCATGTGTGGAATGGGCTGGCATCGCAGGATCGGCCAGGGCTTTCCGTCGATGTTGATCTCACCTTCAGTTTTGACATCCTCTGTGGAAAGAACCTTTTCCACACGTTCGTCAGAGATACCTCCAAAAAGAATGTTGTCGGGCTTAATATCTAAGCGCGGTGAGGCGTGTAACAGCAGCTCATATCGATAAACTCACCGGTGTGTATGATGTCAAGGTCATGCAATTGCTCGAGTCCCTCAAGGACGAGAGCTATGATGTTCTTCACCCAGAAAGGAGGGAGAGCCTTTTTCGGAAATTGGCGACGAAAGGAGGAGACATCTGTGGAGAGCAAGTCCATGACGAAACACAAGTGTCGCCCGCGTGGACCATCGACGAAGAAATCGTCCCTGAGGACGGGAAGGGAGTTTACGTCGTCGCAACCCTGAATGGCTTTGAGGAATTGAAGCTCCTGGATCTCCCCAATGGCGTGGCCAGAGGTGCCTTCAAGAGTGAGGATCTTTGCTGCGAGGTATTTCCCTGACCTATAATATCGACTAAGTGAAGAATCACTCTAAGCGCCATCGTTTGTAGTCGCACTCTATTTCAGCGTCTTCGACGAGATACGTCGCGGAGAATACACCTTCCCCTAGCTTCCGTCGGATTGTATACCGGCCATTTTTAAGGCCGAGACCGGGATACACAGGGAGGTGCGCCTCTCTAGGGGTGTGATTAGCCATGGAAAGATGCACGAATAAGCGTGGCTGAGATTTGCGGTGACGAAGAAACAACGAGCGGACAGACGATCTGAGGCCACCACGGTGAACGCTACTATAAATCATGCACAGCTGCGAGGGAAACTCCGGTCGCTATATTGACCCCAATTGGAAAGATCTTGCCAGGCCAATTATTACAGTAAGAGAGTACTAATCCAACCAAGCGAGAGTCGAGCCAGTGTGTATGGAATTGATGAGGGTTGCGAATATTTTCCATTGCACGAACCTACTACACAAGCTGAAGACAAAGAGGTAGAGTTAGGCCCAAATCAAATGATAAGAACACATTACATATATTTGGATGTACCCAGGTCTTTAACAGGCAGCTGCAAAGGGGGGATTACGAGGGAGTACCAGGCTGTGAGCGGGCAAGCAGGTCTCGAAACTCGTTTTGGGCAAGAGATTCAGTAGTCTCATTGACGGGCCCATCAGGAAACGGGCATCAGGAAGCGGGCAGCCTACAGGTACCGGGATGGCTGACACTCGGAGCGGTGCCCCGAAACCCCCCCCCCAAGCGCATGTTCAGGTTTTGTTACATATTTGAATATCTTACCCGTGTTTCAAGACTATTGTCGTATGATTTCTTTGCAGTTGTGACCTGGTAGTATCTACAGTTGTTAACAGCGGGAAACTCTCAAACAATAGGAAATAGGATGAGTTATTGACTAACCAACATTATCAACAACCGTTTGGATTAATATTTGACTTTTTTTACTGGGCCCCAGACACAAAGCATAGCAAAATTTTACTTTGAGTGCATGATGGGCTCTGATATATATACCCTGTCACAGAAATTTCCCATCAGTCGACGGAGGTACTATAAAATAGACACTCACACTTCATGTGTGTGAAGGATCGTGCCCCCCACATCAAGAGCATGTCGTCCATAGTGGTACAGTTTACTGGTCCAGCCAAGAACGAGATCGGTGGTTTGTCGGCCGCAAACTTTGGCGGGCAAGATCCCGAGCAGTGGCATATCGACAAGGTGCAGCAATTTGCTGCCGCGAATGCTGCATTGCTTCCAGGAGTTACGAAGGGTAGGGTCAGGTACGCTACTATTTCGACTTGTCATCCAACTCCCTGATCTGTTGCATAGAAAACCTGCACACGTCGGAGGCACCGATCCGAACGAGAAAGAGCATATCACTGTAACGTACAAGGCGGGGAACAAACCCATAAGCTCACCCTACGGGAATGGAGGAGCATGGCACGTATACACAAACAGATAAAGTTGGTTCCATTCCGAATCTCATTGAGGTCATGCACAAACCTATTTCTTTTAGATGGCCTTGAATATGAGTGTCACGTACCACTCCGGGTCGAGCGGGTCTTTTTGTAGAGACAAGCTCAAGGGCCCGATAAGACAGTGAGGGACATCATGACCCTAGTATAGGTGGTGATAGAAACGCAAACACACGCACGGGACATCACATGTATGACATCGCCCACCAAACTCAGTCCCATGCCAGAGTTGGGTCACGACAAAGAACGTCATTGTGCCCAATCTCAATCGCGCGGAATGATCCCAAAGGACCCCTGCCCGTGGTGTTTCGGTTTGGGTCAGCCACGAGAACCCCCAGTGCTCTCAAAACTAGATCTGAAGCGAGCAAAGCAACTGTGAAATGACAAGACGAAAACAAGCAAATGGCCCACAATTGCTCGACCCGATGGACAGTATGCCAACTTGCCAACGACCACCGCGATGACATACAGCTGAAAAAATATCGATTAACCCCCGGGTAAAGCTGCGGACGACTCGCCGCCTGAGGGAATCGGACGCGTGAGGAGCAGCCTGCGGTAGCAGTGTTCGTGGGCGAGTTTATCGCCGAGCGGACGAAGATGGCGGATGTGAAGGAGGAGGAGCAGGCGAGTGAGACGCATCGGCAGCAAAAGGATGGGGGGTATAGAGACCGGTGGTCAAGCCCGTCATTGAGGGTGCTACTGCAAAGAACTTGACCGATGTCAAGCGAGGATAATGTTGCGCATAGTGTTATACTGACGGGGTTGGGTTTGACTTAGTGCTACTACTAGGCTTTCCTCGCAGCCGGTCATGAGCTGAGGGACTGAGAGTCGGAACAGTCCCATTCCCCTTCGACTCAGTCTCGGTCGCAATCGCAGTCGCCCTGGACCCTTCAAGGATGGATATCGACAGGTGTCCATGGAATGAGTGAATCGGGAGCAGCAACTGTTGTGGTCCTGAACCCATGCCAGGAGGACGGAACGGGAGTCGGGACAATATCCGGTATTCTTTGCGCGCGGCTTGACAGTACGTTTCCACTTACTAACCTCGGTGGACAATCAAATCTACTTCCACCAGTCAGAAATAGGACCATCAGGTAGGATTGGCGTCGAATGGTGCACGATGTTCTCCAAGTGAACCCATCAGGTAAGCACTTCCTTCAATGCTATATAGACTTGATTTATAAACTATTTATTCGCTTCAAACTATGCTTTCACCGTTCCAAATCTGACTCCCCTAGTACTAATCTTGAAACTACTCCAGAATCTGCCTTCTGTTCGAATTCACGCTGGATCTTGGCGCCGTGCACCTCCCACCCAATGGCTGCGACTCGGCCCTACCTACCAGCATGAGATTGGCGTCAACGAACCACAGGCAAACTCCGTCGTTTTCGATGTGTACGTCATAAAATGCACGTTGATTAAACGCTCATCGTGATATAAGCTATCACGGCATAACTTCTTTTTTTTTTGGTGCAGGGTAGACCCCAACCCGAGTGGCAGGCTGGGGCTGAAGATATATTAGACCGAAGCATCTCGACGATACATACGTTGTCTCGCATTTTCCCCTACCATCCGTTCCAGCTCGTCTCGGCGCCAGTATGTCGTTGCCTATTCCTGACGCGGGTATTGCCAATGGTATATACAAACTATTCAACGTGCGATACCCTAACGTGGTTGCCGACTTGGTTTATCCCGGTGGTGCCAACGGCACCATTGTGGGATACGACTCTGGCGGCGATACCTCGAAAAGAGTGGAGGTATATCCAATTCTTCCATCCACATGCTCACTTCTGACAACACACGCGTGCCCTTCTGTACGGACTAGTGGCAAGTCACAAATGTCTTGGACGCGTTCCAGAACCAGATCACGTTGACCAACCAGGAAATCATGACATATGCGGAAGTTCGCCTGTCTGACACGGTGAGCTGTTCCCCCCATATTTATGACGGCCTACACATTGATCTGGGCTCTCGTCAGAACTTGCAAGTGGTTGGGAATCCTGATAGTCCGATGATATGGGATGTGAACCCGACGCCAACGTCAGGCCAGTACTAGTCAGTAGGCGCCCCTACTTCAGCTATTGCTATAGGTGCTAGTTGGATATTGAACTAATTATTTTTGTGGGGCCTCAGCATTATTATGGGAGAGGTGTTTGCGTGGACGCTCGAGAATGGGATGGATGGAGAGCCCGTGAGTAGTTGTATTGCGAACATTTCGTTGTTGGTCCGCTTTAATGATTGTCTCGTGGCTTTTGTCATAGATCATTCTGAAGTCGTTTGGCATTCCCACGCATGATTCACAGTTGTGGTACTTCGTGCGCGTAGATTAGAATCGGCCTGAGGTAGATGGATATGTTGCTTTCCATTTCGTCTTCAGGATGCGTATCTGTGTGAACCTGATGTCGACCACCACTTCAAGTGAGCTTCCTTGAGGCCCTTGACACATCTTTTCTCGCCCTTGCAGCAAATCTTCATTTCATGTGTTTGCTCTGGGTCACACAAACTGGTTGAGTGTAGGCGGGATTATTTGAGTGAGTCTGCCAGCAGAACGGTAAAATGGCAGAAACCGACAAAACAATCTATGCAGTTTCGTGCTTCGCTACTCTATCATCGAACTGAACTTATAGTATGTTTGGGTTTGTGATCTGTTCAGAACGCGTTCGAATCTGTCGTGTCCATCTGCAGTATGCTGATCAGGATTAAGTGGTAACTATTACTGTGATTGCGGCGGCCCTTGTTCTCCACAGTCGCATCAATCCCCAAGTCATTTTTCTCGTCGACCCAGTCGACTCAAAGTTTCGATTGCCACTCTCTACAGGTACCTAAATCACGCTACCCATCTTTTACCCTGTAAGAGAAGAAGAACGTATGACTACGACGGTATACTACTACAAGACACGACGCGACGCGACGTGCGATCCTCCAAACGACATCCCCCCAATATACGCGATCCCGAAAAATCGTACATGGGTAAGGAAAAAGAACGGCGTGAAAGGACGAGGGATGAATATTGAATGATGATCGATGAATGACGCGTGACGCGTGGTGGGCGAATGGTTGATTGATATAGATACACAGTGCCGGCACATCCTATAGGCGTTGCTGACAAAAAGCACACGAGCGAGCGAACGCTCGACGGTGCCAAGGATACTGTAGAGGGTGGGAATTGAAGGAGGACCCGAAACGCTGGATAAGCGAAGGATCGCTTTGGTTTTCTTCTTTGGGTCAAGCGTCGACACGACGGGAGCTCCGAGTCATCGCAGACGTGGGGATGCAAAGCGAGTGGGGGCCGAATAGCGAACAGGATCACCATGAAATGAGAGGATAGGGGGAAATGAAGGAGGAGAGGAGACAGAAACAGAGTGGAAAGCAATGAAAAAAAGACTCGACACTCTCGATCCCTCACAGCATCATCTTGGTAGTCTGGTGACCAGACTGATCTATGAGGCAAGCCGTCGATAGACACTGCGGTTCCGGATCGCTCCGTTCACTGTGGCAACACGCTCAACTCCATGTGTTCCGCTCTCTTCTTGACGTTCTCTGACAGATATTCCTCATCTTCTGCCTCGTCGCCCGCATGGTTCGATAGGCGACGCAGGTTGAGAATGAGACGGGCGAGCGTAATATTGGAGACACTCCAGATGAAGCTGCGTGTGGTAGCGATGATGTGATGTCAGGCAACCATGACTACAGAGTGGAAGAAGCACAAGGGAGAGACACGTACAAGACACCCAAAAATATAAGTGACATCTAGAGAATCCCGCGGAATCGCATCAGAGCAAGCCTACCAACTCGGATGAACAATCCCGGCTTACCGGTGCAGCGAGCGACAACACCATGTTGATAACACGTAATGCTGAAACACAGCCATGTCAGAGGGGAAACGGTCTGGTATTGCTCGATGGAGGGATTTACCGAATAAGCCCTATCATATGCATGAGCGTTTTCCACACGTCAAGCAAGAAGAACACGCACGAAAAAGTACACGCTCCCATCCCGATACATGATCTGAGCCATCTGTGTATTCCGTGACCGCGGTTGATCGAGCGCATTCCACACCGTCGTCAAGAAAACCATGACTTCGAATACAATCTAAGGGAGTAAAAGAGAGCATGCGTGAGCATGACATCGCCCCACAAGATGCAACGACTATAGCGTACACCGGGAGTCCATAGCAGCACGGACTTGGGTTTCGTCATGGGCATGCAGATGCGCAAATCGGGGTCAAAGACAATTGTTGCTAGAGGGCCGATAGGTTGAACATTGGATGAACGACGTCATGATCTCAGAGTAGATGGCGACAAACGGAAATACACGTACGGAGCATGTCCTGTATGACGTAGCCTGCCAAACTCAGCGCGACGACCTGAGTCACGACAAAGAACGTCAGGGTGCCCAACATCAGTCGCGGGGACCGACCCCAAAGGGCCCATAGCCGGAGCAATACCAAGACTGACGTGTTCCAGAAACTGATCAACCATGGGGACTCCGGATTCTCAAAAACAAGCGCAAGGACTTACAATTGCTCGTTGCGACGGACAACATGCCAACGGCCACCGCGACGGCATACCATATTTTGCAACTGAGAAAAAATAATGCATCAAAAGATAGACACCCCACGTTATCACAAGGACCAACTCACAACTGTACCAGGGTTGATAAGCCCCGCCTCGACAGAAGGAAACGGAACGTGCTCACCGAAAGAGATAGGTACGGCGTCGTACCACTGAACTCTGCCAAGCAGGACGGGACCGGGGCGTGAGCAACCCCACAGAAGGGATCGGACGACTACCCTCACTCACCATGTGACTGGACGATCATCGCAAACGGGACCACGTAACGGTTGAACAAGAACAAGACCTTGGGTATCGATAATCTTGCCCTCCAAATAAGCTGCACTTCGTCCGGGAAAGTGAGGACATGATCCCAGAGCAGAATCTATCGCAGAAGCAGGGGCACGGGGGAAAGTGTGGTGTGTGGGTGTGGGTGTGGGTGTGTGGGGTGTATCAACGAACGTGTCGAGCAGAGGGTTACAAAAACAGACCCGGACGTTGGAAAGGACAAGAACTCACCACCAGGCCGACCGCTAGAGCATACCGAAGAATCCATCATGGTGAGATATTTTCAAAAGAGGTAAATTGTCTTTATCCACAAGGAATGTGCGTATCAACGATCAGGACTCACCGCTCAGATACTGCGAGGCTTCAAGGCGTTGAATATCGATGACGGGGGGTGGCGACGCCATCCAAGTCGAACGCTCTCACTGACGCCTTCACGAGGGGAAGATAGCCTGACAGTCCCTGTGGAAAGCACGGAGAGAAGGATGAGAAAAGAAAAATATACCCGAGGGAGTGTTGCCAAAACGTCTGCGACCGGAAATCGGATGTGCCAATAAAGGATGGATCATTAAGCGTGTCAGTCTAGGTTGATCCGAGCAGTCACCGATGGGGTGAACGTATACCTGTGAGGATTGCGCACACCGGCTCGGTGGAGAACTCAGCGCAAGGGGACGACAACGATGGGCTTAGGCACTAACGGACATGGCTGCGGTCCAATGAACAGTGAAATCAACACGCGGACAAGGGCAAGCGCTTTCTTTGTTTTTTTTTTTTTCTTCCCACCGGCGTCTTTTTTTGCTCCCGTTGACTCGTTGTTTGGCTACAGCCTTGGAAATAAACAAAGGACGGACCCTAGCAACGACAAAATGACCAAGTCAACATCTACGCAATCTTGACTCACGAGCGGGGGAACTTGGCAAAACTCTACACCAAGTTTGGGCAGCATACAGCATAAATTTGGATCACATATATCCATGACAAAACTCGCATTCGGGAAAAGTTGGAAACGGTACGTAGGGATTCGCATGAGATAGTCCGTAAGTTGATGTTTGGGAGCCCATGGGGTGATGATCGTAACAAGCAACAGCCCCACGGTTAAACAAAACAATCCGCCCTGAAACGAGCGTTAGATCACCAGAGCGCATAAGTGCACACGAATTGTCCTCGATGGACAATGGGCAGTCTTATCCAGACGCTCTTGCAAAGGCAAGACTCTGCAGCCTGGCAAGACACAACAGTGCCCCTGTCTACTATCGCCACGGAGAGGAAGAAGCAGGTCAAGTCCTGAAGCTCGAGATTCGAATTGATCTATCGGCGGATACTGTTACCCCTCCGATGTCGTATGGGAGATGAAAGATACACCACCTTTGATGCGGACGTCAACGATCATGGGTCGGGATCCAATTTCTCGCCCCTCGCCAACACCCTAACAACTTTGCTGGGTTGAGCAACCATCTCCATCATCTGCATGACGGCAGGTGGACGTTCGACGAGGCCTGTCCCACGCGTGGCGGGAGGGCCACTACCACTATGCGAATTGATCCTGCCACGTCCCGTCGGTCGCTTTCCCCTCTCATCGTCTTCGGCACCTCGATGTTGTGCAGGAGAAGTTGACGGCACGGGAGTCGGCTCGAGCTCGAGTGTCGGGATACCAGCTCGCGCTGCCCAATGACCGATCAGAATACCAGCCGAACGAGGCTCATACCTGTGGAGATGAGGGCTGGGCGCTGGAAGGGGGACAGGAGAGGATAACTCGGTGTTAGACTCTGGGACAACTCTATCGACCTGTGCTTGGGCTGACGCGGGAGAGAGAACCGCAAGAATGACCTTGGGGTCCTTGACAGCTCGAAGGGTCGAAGCGGCATGGTCGACCTCCCAACGGGCACAGCATATCATCCTTCTAACCCACTCTGGAGATCCGGATAGGTGGAGGGTCTGAGAGGCGGGTTTCTCCTTATCGTCGTCGGCGGCGGGGTCTCTGAACTCAATTTTATCCCACGGTACAAAAGCGTCATCGCGCTGGACTCTGATGCGGGGATTTGTTCCAACCTGTGCTTCCAAGATCCTAGAAGCGGAACGAGCTCTCTGGGCGACGGAACTCGTGCCCTTCTTGAGAAGGTCCAAAGTATTGAGCGCTATGGCGGTGCCGTGAGCGCCAAACTCAAATGTGGGAGAGCAACAACCGACCTTCGAGTGGGACGATGACAATCTCTTCACGACCTTCCCTGCACCATTTCTTGACCTGGTGAAGTGCGTGGACCAAGACGCTCGCATCGACGATGACGAGATCTGCATCTTTGTCCGCCACGCTGTCGCTCAACTTGCGTGGTTTTTCCCTGTGTTTGGGTTCTGGATGGTCTCGCTCCCTGTCAGCGTGCTCCTTCTTGGTCTGTTTCTGTCCCGATGCAAGGCGCGGCTTTGCGCCATGGGTGACGATGGCGCTGCGGCGATTCGGGTTGGGATGGGCCACAGCCAAGTCGGCTTGTGGCTGACGTCGATCTCTCCAATTCCCAGATGCAGGGCCACGAGTGACAGACTTTTCAAGCTGTTCGACCTGATGACTGAGAAATGCAGCGCCAAGAGCGCGGGACATGGCGAGTTTGTTAGGTGTGGGAGTCGTGGCAGGCCCCTGGGAAGGGACAAGTGTGTCGCTGTGAGGTAGAACGGGGGTAAAATAGACAAGGGGAGTCATACGTTTGTTTCTGCCATGATATACGCCAGTTTCGTGGTATATCAAAAGGCTATTTGTGCAGTGTTGGTTATAGTCGGTTAGTGAGAAGCGTGTCTGATTCCCTGCCCGTTCTCGGGTCGCTCTATCACAACTTCATTATGTCAGCACTCCCAAGTGGCAAGTACGGGCTGTACAGTCAGAGTCTTAGTTTGGCCCAGGCAAACGTTCTCCATGCACTGCGCGCTGGTCCTGATAGCTGTACACTTACTTGGAATCGCCCCGAATCAACGCCGCTTGTTTGACAGTCTAAGGCGTACAACAGAACGCGGTGGATCAACCGAATTTGGGGGCGTTGACTCTGACCCGCAGCAGGACTGCTGTGGCGACACAGCAGTCCAACATCGCATCGACCTTGCGAGCGCCAAGAACTGTTTCACAACGACGCAGTTTCGCGGCAGCAAACCAAGCACGGCTCTACATAGGTAACGAACACACAGCTCAGCGGGCATGTTTGTTGACACTTGTTTCGATTCAAAGCTCGCATGTGGCGGCGCTCTTGACTCCCTCACAGCTGCTGTATAAGTACAGTGACAGCCCAATTCACGGGTCGCCATCGAATGTCTGACGAAATCATCGGTACATGTTGTGCGGTCGCCATCACCGCTTGTCTCGAAGTGATCACAGGCATATGTATCGACTTTCAATCCACCCGTGAGTGCCATTTCTAATGCATCTTGCCGCCGTCATCGATGGACTTGACTGAGAGAGTTCGTTTCAAGGACGTGCGTGTACGGAGACATTGTGTCGTTGTACCTGTCTAGAATGTCATAGGCGTGTCTCAATAGACGACTCGCAAGAGGAACGAGGCCCGCTTCTTTCGAATACCCAACAACAACAACCTCCATCGCATCCCCCTATGCACAGCCCATAGCCGCTAGAAGTGCCGGCTCATCCGCTTGTTATTTTGTGCATCCCACACGCGGCCTCTGCCTACGTGTGGGACTTACTACGCTTTATAGATCAACAGTGCACACAGCGTTTCGGTTTTGTTTTCTTTGTGTTGTACTCACGCTGTTTTCATAAGCCATGTACGGACGTACTACCTTGACTTTTTAATCCATTCATCTGCCGACCGCCCTGGGCTCCATGTCGACTCCATTTTACAGGAACTTGGGTGCACCGACTTGCACTGCCTCCCCACTTGGCAAATTTGGCAAGGGGGTCCGTAAATGCCAGAACGGGGCAGGGGCGGGCAACCCGCGGATCCATTAGCGTGTCCAGTCCCGGGAACTTCGAGAGGCTTGTAACTCCTCGACGTCGATCAACTAGGTCATCTGATATCCCTTGATACTGCCACGTCGTGTCTATAACCAGTTACCCGTGTGGGCGACCCTCACTGGCCAAGGTGGGTGGACCATCTACAAGAACATCAATATTCCCAATATTCACGCGCGAACACAAAAAGGATCTACACAAGACGACTTCATACCAAACTCCAAACCCAAAACATCCCAGTCCACCCGAAGGAAGAAAAACCCTTTTCTCCCCCCTCGAACCCCAGGTAACGTAAAATCAGCATGATCTAGCTAATTCCCAAAAAGAAGTCGCAAAAAGTACGAGATAAACTTTTCTTGTTTTCCCAACAATACTTATCACAAAGTGCTACGCTATCGTTGGTCACAGGAAAATTGGCTCAGACCTCGTGAGCACACGGCTCGCCTAGTGTGGGCTACAATCGCCACTCGAGTAACAAAGGTCATCGGTTCCGCGCAACTCGGACCAAGTGAGAAATGAAAATGAAAATGAACTCGATTCAATTCTCCAGAGCAACTACAGCGTCCGTAATTAGTACCGCGTTCACTAGCATTCGAAGCCCATTTTTGTTACGGAAGACAAAGTCTGGGATGAGCAAGCAACAGAAAGTCCATTTGGTATCGAGAATCATTCGTTCTGCAGCGCCGTACCATCGTGTCGCGTTCAAACACCAGGCAACGTGAAATCAGGATAATCCGGCCAATTCCCGAGCTGCCCCGGATCACCCCCAATCCGAACCCACGCCGAGTGCGACGGCGTCGGTCCATCCAGTACAAACAACTGGTGCCAACCTGGTGGACACACATACACGTTGGGCGGCGCCGTGATCGTACACGTCGTCCCAGAGCATGAAAACTCCGGGAAGAGGATACGCCCACCACTCATGACGTTGCCATGCGTGCTCGACGACGCTGTGTCACTAGTCCGTCAGAAATTGTCCATCTCTCAGAGGAATGGCACATGGGAAACCCACCTGCGATGAGAGAGACACGCATCGTGCTAGTCGTTCCTTGGAAAAGCGTCACACTGATCGTGTATTGTCCGCCAAGTGCCCAATCCGTCTCCGTAATCGTAAATGTTGGCTGCCTGAACCCCTGATTCAGATACGGAGGAATGTACACCTCGATCCGCATTTCTTCTGGATAGACATACGACCCGTCGGGGTTGTATGTCTGTGGATCCGAGCCCGAGACCAACACGCGGCCGTCAGGGAGGAGTGTCGCCTCAGAATGGTACAGCCGTGCGACGATCGTGTTGCCAAGGATTGACATCCGTTGGCCGATGGGCTTCGATGGGTCGTACAGGAGTGCATTGAGGTTGGGGTCGTTCGCCAGTCCGAATCCGGCGAACCCTTGGTGAGCACCGTTCATGATCATGTACGTCCTGCAATCAAAATATTGTTAGCCTCACGCACGACGCATATCTTAAGCGCCAACGCTGGCTCACCCGTCCGGAAGCGTGACCATACACGGCATCACTCTCTTCGATGGCTATACACAGGCCGACCATCCATGTCAGGCAAACTCGCTCGCAGCATACCACGCGTACACGCACCATTCTCTCCAGCGTCCACGTCGGATTGGCGACCTCGGGTACGATGGAGATGCAGTTATCGAGCGCAGAACCAGCTCCAGGTGTTGACCCACCGCAAATGAGAACCTCGATCGGATCTGTGTACGGGGCGTATTGCGGGAGAAGCACCGACGTTCCTTCCATCGGATACGTGCGACCCCCAAGGAAATTGTTCACCGCACCCGGCATGTTGGGTAGCACTGTGACGGTATCGAACGTCACGGGATCTAGTATGCGGGCTTCGTTGTAGTAACCTGGAAAGTATGTCGCTCAAGTAGCCGCGCCGATCCTAAACCGTGTGTTCTCACCGATGAAGAAGCGACCGCTTGGAAGCACCATCAAGAATGGGTACAAGTTGTTTGGGTCCGTGCGTTGCAAGTAGTCGAGCGTGATGACCGTGTCACCCCCCGGTGGCTTCGGAAGAATCTCCAGACTAGGTTGGGGTGTACCGTTGCTGCCAGCCTCTCCACCCACGACGAGGATACTTCCATTCGGCATCATCATCGCCGTCGGGTACCATCGCCCACGCTGTAACAGTCATGTAAACCTCCAACAAGGTCGAGGTTGGACTGCGAACCGACCTGAAGTGACAATTCATCGACGTTCTCCTCCCAATCATGCGTCCCATTCACCCCTGGACTTCCATCCGGGTAGTACAGCCTAACACCGAACGTCGACGTGAGTGACCATCCACCGACGTTGATCTGGCGGGCGCCCTTATCGGGGAGGATGATACTCCCCGAACAGAACACGTCCGACTTGACGTGCATCTCGCGCCACGCCAACAAGTAGTTGTCCGTCAAGCTGATATCCAATTCATACGCCCCCGTCGAGTTGGCGTACTCTGAGGTCCCAAACTTTTCTAGAAAAGTCACCTTGTTGTTGACACCTACAGTCGCGATCAACGGAACGACGAGTCCGCCGATGAGGAACTGGTGGCCAGGGTGATGAGCATCAGTTACCGAGGGTAAAAGTTATTTTCAGATACTTGCCTCGTAATACCCGGTATTCGCCGGCGTATTCCAGACGTAAAGCGGAGTCCCGGTCCAGTAGTAAGTGGTCAACCTGTTCGGGCCTCCACACAAATGAATGGGGTCCCCAGAACAGGCCATATTGCAATCTGAATCGGCGCCATAGGTTCCACCGTTGGCAGTAACGTCGGTGATATCACCACAGACTAACCCCAAGTCAACCACATGCGAACGTGAGGAGGAAGAGGAGGAAAGACTCACAGCACTGGACTCCGTACTCCAATCCAGCAGCAGGATATCCATATGCAGCACACTGGCTCAAGCATGCGTCAACCGTGTTGTTTGTCGTCCAATCCATCTGGTACGGGAACACTCTCAGTCCGCCCTGCGGCTCACTGTTTGACGAGGGATATTCAGGATATGGTCATTCTGATAAAGCATGACCACGTACGCGAGGCATCCTTTGTATTGCCATGATCCGGGAAGACCGGTGTTTTGAATCGTAGGAACAGGGAGCGCAGTGACGCTACCCGTCGAAGTGTACACTGAGACGCGGTTTGGGCCACCACACACCTCCCTAACTCGTCGTTAGCCAACGGACACAGGGAAACGGTCCATACTTACGCTGCGTTTCCCCCACAAGCCATATTACAATCGCTTTCGGGTGCCTGAACAGCCCCGTTGATCAAGTAGTCGCCACAGACTAGGAATCCATCAACCACTCAGCACTCAAAAAAGAAATATATCCGACGGTATGATGTCACTCACAGCATTGCACGCTATATTCTATCCCAGCGAGCGTGAAATTGTTCGAGCTGCAATAAGCAATGCAGCTCTCGACCGTCGTACTACTGCTGTCGAATTCATTTCCGAGTATCCGTCCATTGGTGTTGTCCACGTAACATGCACCATAAGTCCATGTTCCCGGGGAAGGCGTACCTGTTCCACCACCCGCCGTGTAGTTGTACAAGTTGAGACGGTTTGGACCTCCACAGTATTCGGAAGAATTTCCAGCACACGTCATGTCACAATCTGTCAGGGGCGTCTGCGCAGACCCACCATCGAGAGTTGAACCACAAACTGATGTGCTGCTGGGTCAACGTGAATGGCTAGACCGAACAGTGACAGCACTGACAACATTGAGTGGAGTATTCCACGCCTGCCAATGTGTAGTTGGCATTCTGACACGCGGTGGTGCAACTCTCCACCGTAACGCTACTAACGGCAGCGCCATACGGCAATGCACGATTGTCAACCGAATCACTGGGAAAAGATCATCAGCGTCAACATCCAGCGAGGAAATCATCCACTCGCCTGTAACATCCGAGCGAAGTCCAGTCGCCGACGCTCTGTACAGTGATGGGACCCGTGGCGGGCTGTGCACCACTCCAATAAACGTTCAGTAGATTACCTGCGCCACAATATTCCGCAGAATTGCCACTGCAAGGCATGTTGCAGTCTGACGAGCTCACGTTCGTAGCACCAGTCACGAACGAGTTACCGCAGTCTGCCATGTGGGGTAAAAAACGCATTCATTGAAGAGGTGGAGTGGCTCACAGCATTCACCCGCGTATTCAACGCCAGAATAGATGTATGAGTTGGCACCTGTCGAGCAAAAGCTAATGCAGGACTCGACGGTCATAGCAGTCGTGCTGGTGTACGAAGCAGATGAGAGCGTACGGCTGCCCACGTTGTCACTATCCCAAGTCATGATGAGTGACCTCGAACAGAAGCACTGGGTTACTTACGTCCAACACCCGTATGCCGTCCAGCTACCTGGGAGGACACGACGATGGAGATCATGGGGTGCAGGTTGCGGGAACGCACAAGTCTAAGAACCATCATGAGAAGTGCGGGGCCGAACGACAGAGAAGAGCCCACTTGAGATATCAAGGCCGAAAACAGTGTGAAAAGACCAAACGCAGCCATGTTAAATGGCCATCTTTTCCCTTCATGCTGATGCTGGCGGGGTTGCTTTATAGGCTATACCAGCGCCAACGTCAACCCTACCATCATATTCGTCACGAGTTCTCGAAACAGCAAAACAATAAATTTCCCAAGAAACCCGGCGGGATGGATATCAGGGAGTCCGCCAACGAGGACAGCCGGGAGTACCTGAGTGGCAAGAATTTGATGAAATCATTATCATTTCACCAAGCTTGGGTGTCAATGGCCACTTGCCACACACCTAGACCGAGCCGATCAAAGGACGGAGGTACTGTATAAAGGAACTATCCTCGTGGGCGGGACATAGCAGATGAAGGATCAGGGACATCAAACACGCCTGGACAAGGGAAACACAACCCATTAAGGACATGTTAAAAAGACTCCCGTGGCTTGTAGCGACTCATCGGTTGCTTGAATACCTTCGTACTGCGATGATAGGCTATAGCCTAGTAACAAATACCGAACATGTTGGTATTGAAATGACTGAACCAGATTCAGGATTCCGCGATATCGTATGCTCGTTCAACTCCAGAGGTGGTGCTATAGAGTATGTGTGAACTATATTTGGACCGGTGGGAAGAAAGGCAGTCGCAACTAATTCGTGACGCTGTAATTAGAGCGTGTATCAACCGCATCATGAAGCTGAAAGGAAAACAAACAAACCAGGAAAGATTTATAAAATTTACATGTCCCTGATAGAAAGCGGAAGTAGTGAAAAGTGTGTTGGGCAAAGTACCATCGGCAGTCGATAACTTTGCCAAGTGCTTCGACTGGCCAGTGGCGGCCGAGATTCTGTCAGGAGAGATGTTAGAGCGAAGAAGAAAAGGAGATACACGCGGGCTAATCAGCCCTCGGCGTTTGAACGCAGCCTGGGTCCGGACAGCGCCGACATGTCGATGGTGGCACGTAAACGTTGTCCTGACCCATGAGGAGGCTGAGGCCCTGAGGTGGGAGATGGTCACATGCTCAGCGAGCACGCCGCGCAGCTCGGAGATGTTGAAAGTCGCCTGATTCTGAACTCTCGCATCACCCGACTCGTACGTGTTTCATTATCGTGTAGAGCTTCAAGTTCTAGACTCTACAGATATACGGTATCGTTGTCCAAATAACGAGATGAGACGATGACGACGAGGAACAACAACCAACTTCGTTACCCCCCCAATTCTCAGCTTCAAGTTTTTCTTGTTCTATCAGAGTGCCGTGGTCACCGGTAAGTTGATAAACAAGTTGATCTCCTGAGCACCTGGACCTCGTCTAGTCACGGGCTACAATCGCCGCCCGAGCGATATTGAAGGTTATCGGTCGCCGTCGCGCAACTCGGACCGAGCAATAAATCACAATCAAAATGAATGTCGATTCAATTTTCCAGAACAACGACTACAGCGCCCATATGTAGTACCGCGTTCGCTAGCTTCGAAGCCCATTTTGTCAAAGAAAAAAAAGAGTGGCATCGGAGATGAGCAAGCAAAAAAAAGTCCATGTGGTATCGGGAACGATTCGTCCCGCAGCGACGTACTGTCCTATCGCGTTCAAACACCAGGCAACGTGAAGTCAGGATAATCTGGCCAATTCCCGAGCTCCCCCGGATCACCCCCAATTCGGACCCATGCCGAGTGCGACGGCGTCGGTCCATCCAGCACAAACAGCTGATGCCAACCTGGTGGACACACATACACGTTGGGCGGCGCCGTGATCGTACATGTCGTCCCAGAGCAAGAGAACTTCGGGAAGATGATACGCCCGCCACTCATGACGTTGCCGTGCGTGCTCGACGCAGCTGTGTCACTCGTCCGTCAGAAATTGTCCATCTCTCACGCGAGCGGCACAATGGGGACCCACCTGCGATGAGAGAGACACGCATCGTGCTAGTCGTTCCTTGAAAAAGTGTCACACTGATCGAGTACTGTCCGCCGAGCGCCCAATCCGTCTCCGTAATCGTAAACGTTGGTTGCTTGAACCCCTGATTCAGGTACGGAGGAATGTACACCTCAATCCGCATTTCTTCTGGATAGACATACGATCCATTGGGGTAGTACGTCTCCGGATCCGAGCCCGAGACCAACACGCGGCCGTCAGGGAGGAGTGTCGCCTCAGAATGGTACAGCCGTGCGACGATCGTGTTGCCAAGGATTGACATCCGTTGGCCGATGGGCTTCGATGGGTCGTACAGGAGCGCATTGAGGTTGGGGTCGTTCGCCAGTCCGAATCCGGCGAACCCTTGGTGAGCACCGTTCATGATCATGTACGTCCTGCAATCAAAATATTGTTAGCCTCACGCACGACGCATATCTTAAGCGCCAA
>JBBPRI010000230.1:0-30252 GCA_038092955.1 Boletus pseudo-olivaceus | reverse complement strand
CTATCAGGGTGTGCCTTCTAAGTCTAAGGCCCGGTAGCTCAATGGTAGAGCGCAGGTGGCCAATACCTGAGGTTGTGGGTTCAATTCCCGCTTGGGTCACTTTTCACTTGATCAAGCAAGTTGATAATTTAATGACTAAATCTGTCAGCATAGACTGTCATCCAATCTGCTAATGTGAGATTTTGTCGTGATGCTGATGCTGTTGTTGCTGAAGTGCGGGGAGCATCAGGAGTAACTTTCACCCGCTTTGCCGGCCTAGCAGTGATGGTCAGCTTGTCTCAGGGTTTCCGTTTTAGGGATATAGTCATGGTGGAAATGATAATAAATTTGGGTAAATCAAGTCTCTGCTCAGGCATTTCATATCTTATAACAGTCCAGCTCACTACAATGAACATCTGATAGTGCATAATTGAACACTATTGTCCATGCATTATCCATTATCCATCTCTGCCTTCGTCTGAGTGCACCCAACAATGGGCAGGGTAAAAGTCAATGCATTATCAAAATTATCCATTATTACCTCATGGATTATGACCTATCCCACTGTACATACTCGATGATTCGTTTTTTTTTTTTCCACAACCAGGACATCGAGAAACGTGCATATCACCGTGTGTGGGTTGTGAAAATAAATGGGGCGGTGCTGACCAAGTCAATAAAACGACGCGTCGAGCCATACGCCATTTGGGGTGTTTTGAAGCGTTCCATGCAATCCGACGTATCGCAGTATTTCCTCGCCAAGAGAGCATTTCTGGAGGGTGCCCAATTGTGCGCCTGGCGGGAGTCACTTGTGTGAACAGAAAAAAAAATGGGTCGAAGATGACGACAACGAAGGTGCACTCGGTACGGTCCGCACGCCACTCCGTCGAGCCCCCCCCCCAACATGTCTGTCTCCCACTTCAACTTTCGTTTCATGGACAGGACGGTGAAAAATGCAAGCTGAGCATGACAAGGTGCTCGTGCACAGGAACAAAGGAGCTGGATATTGGCCGAAAGTTGCTTCATTGTCACCTGTACGTTGCTTAGTAATCGCGTTGCCCTTCCCCATGGGTACTGTTGCTGGCTCACGAGTTACAACTCATCGAGTCATCACCAAAGGATAAGTAATAGTGAATCAATCACAATCACATTACGACGATGCTACGATAATCGTTCAAGAGTACTTGTAGTGTTTCGATCGAGAGTGTTTAATCATATTGGTGCATGTTCCTCTTACCTGCATAAAGAAAAACCTGCGTGCGCGAGAACACCTCGTATAACAATAGAACAAGAACACAAAAACAACGAGAAAAAAAAGAGGAAGTTGAACAGACATGAACAAAGTACGTGCATGGCCAGCCAAGATACCAAAAGTAGTGAGAGACCAAAGAAAGAAATAATGTTAAAGACAGGAATCCTTCGGACATATTCATGGTGGTCTTTGTCCGCTCAGAATGTCAAACGTCCGGAGTTGAAGATGCAATGCGGGATATAATGCACAAAGGCAATGAGGGGGGACACAAAAGGCAGTATACACCTTGATATTCTGAGCAACTCTCTCAGCGCAGGAGACCGGTTGCCAGGATGATCTGACACGTACTTGAAAACGATGAATGGTGCAATGTACATCATCGATCTATGCTCAGCCGAATATTTCTGTAACAGTGCGTCGACGCTCCCGCCTTTGCGACGGGAACGCAATTGTCTTGGGCTGAGGGTTCCCGCCCGCTGTCTCGTGCTCCTCAGCGGCGGCTTCGAGCGACATACGGGCTGCACGGACACCGAGAGTTCGCCGACGAGTATCCCTCTCAGTTTCCGAGCCGGAGAGTGGCGAGCGAATCTGGTTGACACCAGAGATATCCTCTTCCGCAGTCGTACCCACGCGCCTTCGAGCTTCGTCACGGCTTTGCTGTTGCTGGAGAGCAGATACCGACACCTCCAACGGACGGGAAAAAGTTACAGAAGAACGCACTGAGTCGCGGGAATCTGTGCGTTCGATAGGGAACGTAGAGGTCTCAGGGGTGGCCGACGCCGTGTGTGTTGAAATTGCTGTCGTGGGATTGGGTATGGATAGAGAGAAACGTGGGTTGGGATTGCGAACGGTCGCTATGGAAGCCAAGGAGAAGTTGCGACGACTGCCTTTGTCAACTGTAGTGTTGGATCTTTGAAGTAGGGATTCGGACGGAAGAGTTGGGAGGGGAGGCGGGGTAGCGTACGCAGGCTGTCTTGACCTTTCTGCCTGAGGGTATCGAGATGCGGGAGTTGGAGAGGGCTCATAGTCGGCTGATAAGTCAAGGACGTTGGACGGTGTATTACCAATCCCTGACACATTCGTTGTCATTTGCTGCTCGCGATGTTCACGGGGCGCGAATAAGCGTCGGGAGGTCGGAGGTGGATTCAAACCACTTCTAGAGGAAGTTGATCGATCTTGATCGCTGTCCCGGTCTCGTGAAGACGGAGGGCGGGAAAGGTTAAGATCGCTACGAGAGGAGAGCCTGCGAGAAATATCAGCCCCACCCGTGGAAATCATTGGTTCCCAGCTCAATCGCGACTCGGCACCTCGTCTACCATCTTGACTCCGCCTGCTGCTACCCCTCTCAAGGTCTGAATCAGATGGGGGCCTCCTAGTTACTTCATCATCCAGGCTCATTGACCTCAGGTGGGCAGATTCAGATGCTCCAGATGCCTCCTTCAACAGCTTTCCGACACCAAGAATGAATCCAGTGAGCGAACGCACTACATCATCGCTCTCCCGCAAACTCTCCCGAAAGTCAGAGCCAACATCCCTCCAGATTTGTGCGGGGTGATTGGGCCCGTCCGCTTCATAGTAATCGTCGTCCACTTCGATGGCAATTTGTTGTTGAACAGCATTGGTTGTCGCACCCCTCAAGATCCTGTTGAGCTTCTCCGACGAACGTATGATCGCGTTTGAGTGATCGGATAAGTCACGAACTGTTTGGGATGGATTTGGAAGTCGAGAGAGTTGTGTTTGGAACATCGAGAGTGATTCCAGCATGAGGCGCGTGTGCTCGGCACTCTGGGAATTATGAAGATTTGCCAACGAGCCATAACCACCTGGGGTTACGCTCGTATATTGGTGGGACAAAGTGCCTGCATGCGGCCTGTCTGAACCGCCGAGCGTCTGAGGTAAGGAAGGGGCGCGCATAGTCGGTGAATGCCGAGACTCTGGTCGGTCCGAAAGGTCATACGTCGTTCTCCTGGACCGCATCGAATAACCCCCGTTCCTGAAACCGTCTCCCCCGTGCGAAAAGTCCGCCATCGACGTAGCGGGTCGAGATGAGACCCCACGTCTCGTATCCCTTTCTACAACCAAGACCGCGGGTGCCCGAGATGGATCTGAGTGTAAGTGCGGGCGGGCCGCAGGCGGGCCAACGGATTCGCCGGCACGTGCGTTGGATCCACTCATTCGACTCCCATCATCGGCATCGGATCGCCGTTGCTTTTCCGCGTCCTCCCACTCCACCATGCGACCACCACTCGGCCCAACTACACTCGAGCGCACTCCGCGCGCAGACACGTTCACATCACGTCCGTCACAAAAGACATCCTCGTTCGATGGGGCACCCCGTCTCCCACTCCCGCGCATGACAATCCCCGCCGCACGCAAGCTCTCGCCTGCAAGTCTCCCTGTTGCCCCTGCGCCACCATTCAGAGCACTTTCTGCACTTCCTCCTCGCTGAGACTGTCTTCGCCCGGCATCTGGAGCATTACCTGATAGATCATCGGAAAGCCAGCGGGTCTGATGTCGTCGCGTCAGATCCCTCACAGTGGAAACCCGAGTGGACCGTCCGCCGCGAGGAGAGTACTGGACACTGCTTGTAGCGTTGACAGTTGTATGCGCCATAGTCCTTGGTGAATGATCGTCCTCGTACCCATCAGCTTGGAAAAATGACTGGTCTGGAGTCATAGGCTCGGTTGAAGTCTGAGGGAATTGCATTGTTAGCCGACTGCGCAAGGAACTCAACCATGCCACCAACCCGTCCATCCAAGCTCCGCCGTCCCCCACCCCTGAATTCCCTCGGAAGTGGCTGCCGTGACCTTTTGCTTCCTGTGGGGCTCCTCCTTGAAGAAGCTACAGCGGCCAGCGCTGCCTCAGTAACATCATGCTCATTTCTACTGTATCTCCCACTCTCCACACCCTGAGCAGAGATAGCACTCGCCATGGACACTCGCTTACGGGGAGTGCGTGACGGGCCGGGAGACGCCTGACGCGTCTTCTCAGGAGACGTGGGTGTAGAGATGAGCCTTCGTCGTTGACGGGAATCTGATACAGACGGCGGTGTCGACGAATGTTCAGGAGACGACGAGCGGTAGGAATGAGAATTGGACTCAGAGCGGGAGGGGGTCGGCGCACGTAGACTCTCTCGCTCGGTCTCGGATCCCGAGAGGGTGTCATTGCGTTGAACCTGTGGTGCGGACTGCGAGTACGAATGAGATGAAAGGCGAGACGATGATGATGCTGTGGAAGTGGAGGAAGATGGGGCATTAGGCGAACGAGAAGTATGGGTCGGCGATGGAGTATTGAGGCGGGAAGAGAGTTTGTCTAGTGCCTGCCCATCATGCGCCAATTCGGCAAGCCAGACGATTTGAATAGCATATATGCATCAAAAATGCAAATTTCACACCAAAGGCACAATAAAATTCAAGAAATCGTGGGTCGGAAGGTTGCCAGGAATGCACCGCAACACGTGGAGTGGAACAAGGGCATGCGATGAGCATATGTTGAGGGGGAAGCGCAGCAGGCTCACCATGCGGTTGCGTTGAGCAAGGTTCTTGACCCGCTGGAGCGCTACGATATTCTCGCTGGGGCTTTTGACTCCGAGTCTCCAGTCAAGCCTGGCGGTATTATCTTCCTCACCCGCATAGTCGTTTTCGTCATCTTCGTCATCAGAACTGGGTCTTGAAGTCTTGGAAATAGCCATGGGCTTGTCATACATTTCTGTGGGTATCATTGCACTTGGAGAACCTGAATACGATACTGGACGCTGCCTGATGCTGCCAGATTTCGCGCTGCTGTTGTCACCAGTTGAACCGCTGCCGGTTGAATTGGTTGCTGGCGGAGATGGTAATCCAGAAGGGGAAACAGCACCGGGGCTCTCTGGAGGCTCAGGAAGATCCGGGATATTGGTTTCCTTGGGATCCTTGGGTGGTAACGATCCTAGGAATATTGCGGACAAAGGACGCCTCGAGGAAGCAACGAGTGAGCGCGGCGGCATCAGAGTGAGCGCAGCAGGTCATCAACCACGGCGTGCGTGAAAAAAGAAATCGTCGTCGTCGTCGTGCACGGCGAGCAAGAGGTTGGGACGACGACGAGCTCAGCGCGGGGCAAACGGCAGATGCAAGGAAGGAAGTACCGTGGGAATCCAGACGCCTGCTCTCGGGGCACGCACCGATGAACTTCTCCGAATTCCGACTCCGAACGCATGCTCTGGCAACGAGACAACTTGACGGTTGTCAGGAAACGCAAGTCCGATAACCACTGTACCATATTGTTTTCGCACTGTGTTGCTTGGAGGATTCACCAGACCTATTTTTTCATAGACACCAAAGGAAGATGGCTGCCTTGCTCCCCTCTGAGGATGCTTCTCGATCACAAAGAAGGCTATCCGATGCAACTCTTCAGAGTCTCAGCGCTCGGGAGTTTCTCTTCTGACTGAATTCAGCACTTGCAGACCGTATCGAGCAGTTTTTGCTGTTTCTGCAAGCTTACCATTTTCAGCCCAACCACTCGAGTGGTCACATACAACGCCAGAACTCCACCGGCATGTGCAGCATTCCTTTTCCAACAAGAATCGCAACTCGGAAACGAGTGCTTGTCGACAGTATTCACGGTACAGTAAAGAACCTTACACTCAATCATAATTTCATTCAGAACATGACCCGGTCGGACGGAAGCACAGGCCTATTTCTGATTGCCTATGTACATCCCCCCGGACGGCTGCGTCGAAGTCGACCTTCGCATCTCGACCTCCGTATCGGGTGTGCGTTTATGTCCTGCAAACATTCAACGAGTGTCATTCCATATCAGTAACCAGTCCCGGCGACCAGTTCCTTATTGCCAAGGTCGAGTAAGTACTGATGTTTGGTCAAGAGGCTTCTGACGTGTGCATGTGATCACTGACGGTATCTCATCTGTCTCTAGTCAGGTTCTCACCGTACGCATCTCATAAACCCCGACTAGATCTGCACGTGCTGTGTTTTACGTTCTATGGTTCGAGTCGTATCTCTTCAGGATCGCATGGGTATGAAGCTTAAGGCGAATGTCACTCACCGGCACTGAACCAGAACGAGTATCGATGGTTTTTCCCCCGAGCGTATTATTAGTTCATCTCCACCAAGGTCGGATACGTGGTCCCTTCGGGAGTTCTCGTATATCCTCAATCACTTCCGGACCGGCGGCGATCCTTTTTTGTCCAGGCACCCCCGACGATGTGGTGGATTCAATCCTACGCATTTTCGTCGGTAAAATTCCACCCGGTGGAATCACAACGGCGAACGGCCACGGAATCGAACAACCAGAAACATGAGGCTCGGAGGTCGGCTTCGTCGTATCAACATATGCACGACTAGTCTCCCCCACCTTTGGCCGGACCTCGATCAGAAGGCGGGAGAAAGAACCTTGTTCGTGATCACTCGGACGATCTCCTTCACCTGTCCTTCAGATAACTCGTTCCTTGCTCTCTTTCTTCTACTGTCTACCCATCTCGCATATCATCGCCGACATGCTTGCTCAGGTTTATTCTTTGAGTTCTCGCTCATCGTCGGTCACATTGACCGACGTGTACATTCGGTATTCTCACGACGCGCTTTGTTTGCCCACCGCAGTCCCGCACGGAGTCTCGCTGTATCATGTTATGAATATTGCATACTTATTTCGTATCTGTGGTGGGAACCTTTCAAGGGTGCGTGCACAAACCTAGCTATACTGGTGAAACGTCCGTACCGGGAACTCAAAGTCAGTCGGTATCCTCGTGTTGTCAACAAGATAAATACCATCAAGGGGGGGTAACGAAGGAAATAATGGTAAGTGATAGTCCAGGAATAAAGATAAGATTCAGTTCGTTCAGTCTATATAGGTCATCATATATCATAAGCAAGGGGTCAGTAAGGAGAGGGAGGGTGATTAGGCTCGAGTCGTGGTTTGCGTCCGATACGTCCAGTCATAAGGACCCTGACATATCGGCTTCTGGATCCGTCCGAGCACGAGATAGCAGCACCATATGCGTGGGCGAGTCTATAGTGACGAACCGATCACCGAGCACGCAAGCACGAGGAACATCCAATATAACGTCAAGGGTCTATGTGACCTCCCCGCACTGATCCACAAATGAAGTCAGTCCCAGTCCCATCGTAGGACATCACAGAGATAGAATTGAGACGACCATGTCTTCGTCGGGTTTCCATCCACATCCTTTCTGGTATGTCCCCTCTAGACGGAGATGGAAACAGACGTACCTGCTGGGTGTCGGTGGTTGACCCGTCATCTTGACCGTCATGACCGCGACGAGCCCATCGATGGCATTCGTTTCGTTGACAGCGACAGTCTGGAAATGATTGATGTTGAAGCTGGTGTTCTGGAGCAGTCCAGAGACGTAATTGACAGAGGTGCTATAGGTATATCCGTTGAACGACGTTTGGCCAGAGTACGTGCTCGCGTTCGTGAGCTTGGAGGTGGGAAGGATACTTGATTGTGCGGTGGCGTTGCCAATCAGCCAGTCGCGTCCGAGGTTGTAGCTACCACGTCATGTCAGCGGAGAGATTCAGGTGACATTCCATACACCAACCCATCTACGACGATGTTGTGGAAATCTGTGAGCGATAATCAATAATCGATGAGAGGGATCTAGGAAGAAGACGAGACGAGGAACGTACCGGCGATCGGCATCTCGTATGAAGCTGCCATAAATATCGCGCCACTATTTGCGTCGGGCCCGTTCTGGAACCAGTAACGAAAGTGATTGCCGCCCTGGATCGTCTCCTGGCAGGTGCCAAGTTGGACATCACCATAGTCCCATCTGATGACTGCTGTCTGATTGACTGCCGGACGGAGCATATCAGCAAGGAAGAGAACGATCACTCAAGCAAAGCGGAGTGCGTACGGTTTCCGTTCCCGTCACCAAGGTTGGCGCATTGATCACTACCGGAATGCTGGCCCAAGCATTCGGTGGAGAAACCGAAAGACCTAGACAGGTTGAGGGAGGACATGACGACGGACCAGCACGACATACTGACTGGAAATAGTTAATCAGACCTCCATTGTCCACAGTATTCTGAAGAACTTGTGAATCAGAGTAGGCAGATATGATGACATTGATGGGTTCGCCAAGTCCTGGAGGGTATGTATCTTGCACTTGCTGCGGCATTGGAGAGAATCAAAGCTGACATGGTGATAAGGGTGGTGAAGTGCAGCACGCACTGTTAGCATGCTGCCGCCTCCGTCCATTGGGATATAGTAGCCATAATTTGTCTCGCGCCTCTGAGGTGGCGCCGGAGGCCTTGGTGGGCGGACAGCTGAGACGAGGAATGGCATTGACAGGGTAGCAACCAGACAAGAGAACAAGGCATGGGATCTAGGGCAGAGAGTGTACATGCTGGACGAGGGTGCGAAGGTAGGGCTGGCCTATGAGAAGGAGGCAGACTCAATCTGCTGTGTATTTCGGGAAAGGAGACGAAAAGAGACTGCAGTAAAGACTGGCTTGTTGTGAAAGGAAGGAGAATCAAAATAACCCGGTGGAACCACCATTAAGTAGCGCGCTCAGACTAACCCTTTATGTAACACCGAGACAATTGCAAGACCGATCTGTTAGCAAAACAAGTGCTCATGGTCTTCCTAAGCAACGCTACGACCAAGTTTATTGAAACCGTCCTACTCCGTTGTTCTACCTCTGAGCGCATTGCCGAGAGGAGGTGGCGTATTTACGGACGAGATTTTCTCAGCCCTCAACGACTCCACCGTCCTCGTCGGGTGGCCTCGAGGTGCCGTCGACAGAATTAGCACACCACCTAGGACTGTCAGGATCTCTTGGCTACTACACTTTGCCCTTTCAGGCTCTTGTCTCCCGATGATATGATCTATGCTAATCACACTGAGATATTCAAGACATTCCCCTGGTTCGGGAATATTCCCCCCTTCCGTCCGCTGTAGGCAGATTACTACAGAGGACAGAAAGGAGGCAAGTTCGGTCAATATGCTTGTCTGACAGTGCAGTAGGTTCGTCCTCGAGTTACATGATGCTGAGCGCTCCGAGTCTCGCCGGCAATGTTACCAGAGCGCTCACATCCGGCGACGTAGCACGATTACCTAGCCTCGAGCTTGCACGGTACTCTCACGGCAAATCCAGTTATAACTACTCGTGATGATTCACAACAGTGCTACTGACGACCATTTCAAGGATACCCTCGGATGTACAAGAATTTGTAGTTAGGAACTAGTGCAGTCCGAGGAAGCAAGACATCTTATACATTGAATCAATAACCATGGTGCTTCAAGTGTTTCTCGTGGTGCTCCTCAGCTACACGCGATGATCAGGGACCGAAATGTCTGGATATCTGCTGGTTACTGACCCTGTCGTTTGGCCTTATATTTGTCGACGGCATCGAGACCCTTGGTTTCGACGATGTGGGTGATGAAGGCGCCACTAGCAGCCGCCCTGATCCAGCTCATTGGTCGTTGTACCTAAGATCGGTATGTATGGACTCACAAGAATTCCTTTGCAGTTGAATGATTAGCAGTCTCGCCATTCTTCTCTTTGTGGTCATTCCACGCTTTCATGGCCTACATTAAGGCGGTCAGCATGTTTCGTGTCAAAAAAGAAAGGGTGGCGGACCTCGTAGGAGGCAGCAGCGGCAATGATCTCATGGGAGAGCTTGGCCTCGTGGGGAGCGTTCATGACCTTGGAAACGAGACTCGTCAGTGGCCTATGTGCGTGGGATGTCCAGATCGATCTACTCACTTGGTCGTATGCTTCCTTGGTCATCGTGAAAAGTCTTGTTAGAGAGAGGAGTTGAAAGGCGGGTTGGAATAAGTGTCGAGATAAAGATCAGTGATTAGGGTAGGCCCTTTTATACCCGGATCTGTCCGTTTCGACGCACGTCGTTCAAAGATGGCGGCGCGACCAGTTACGAATTAGATTTGCACTGGTTTGGACAGCTCGGTGCTACGGTTCTACCCGGTGAGACAGCTCACTTCAAATGCACTGCTCATCGCAACACGACGGTGGTCAAACGTCGTTTACTCTTGTTCCTAGAACCGTTGAGGGGTCGTTTCGTATCTTATCTAACTTTGGTGTAAATATATTTTAGTCCGATTCTGATGCTCTTGTCTCTCTTGTTCTTAAAGTTCTGTGATTCAGTTTAATTCCAGTCATAATGAACCAAAGTTCTCAATGACTTTTGTAAATCCGTGGTGATTGGGGCTATCCTTGTCGAGTGCGCATTTCAACGCTAGCGGTGTGGTAGCCTGAGGTGAGGGCTTTGAGGAGGCGAATGCGATGCCTTGGCAATCGTCATCATCGCATCGGTTGGCTATTCATGACAGGGGGGACTCTATCTAGTCAATTGATGGCGGTGGCGTTACGTTGAGGAGCTCCCACACACAGCCCGATTGCTGCGCTTCAAACTCGGCAAACTGACCGCCGGCCGTGTTCCCCAATATTCCCACGGAAACGTCGATTCGAAGTACTCAGTTAGCTTGCTAAATGTCAATTGGATGGATTTCCTCGTTTCAAACAGGCCAGCAGTGTGATAACAAGAAAAACTGGGGTCAGGTCTTCTAATTGGAACCGAGATAACCGAACTGAATCAGCCCACCGGCAAACTTGCCAGATACCGATGAGGGACGGCCACGTCTCAGCCGCATCTGGACACGTACTCTTTGTCAGCTCTGTTGGGAAAGGTTGAGCTGCAGAACACGTCGGCGATTCGACTTGCAGGTCTCCTACGATTTTGCGGGGTATGGGACATTGATACGGGTGGGACGAAACAGGCTGGGAGTGCCGCAATCCGATAGGTTAGACTTTGCAGGCTCGGACCGTCGGCTATCCCGGTTGCTTGGCACCCGATGGCGGAATCCCTGCGAACTTGACTCAGCGGCCCACGCAGCGGCTGCGCAGGGATGCCGCTGTTCAGGGTCTTCCGTAGTCTTCGGGGGCTGCGTGCTCTGCAGCAAGTTCGACTGGTCTCGTTCTAGCGGACGATTCATTTTTTTTTTTTCGATGGCTCGATACCCTGTGTCATGTCATCTGTCTTTCTCTCATTTTTTACCGTACAGAAAATGATATTGACATCTTCTCAGGCTTTTCTAGTCGGTGAGGCGGTGCTTTTCCCGCCGTTCGGGAACACGCGTTCTGAGCTTGAAAAGCTGTGAAATGGCATCCTTTATAAGCCGACCGAGTCAGAGTTGCGCGCCATCCCCATCTTTCTTCCTCACTCTCACCTACCGAGCAGCTTGTCCCCTGCTCGTGAGCCGTCCTCGAGTCAGTTGTACTCTCCCAGTTCCCATCCGTGAGTGATTCAGTTCGATCTGCATCCGTTTCATTGTGTCCTACGTGTGCTCTATCTGCTCGACACCGTTGCGCAAAACACATTACTGCATCGATTTCTGTCCGTCGACTGAAATCAGCGTGCTGTCATGTCGGCATCTGTTTACGATCATGCGTCGATCCCGAAGTCGCTCGATCTGTCTCGTCCGTCCCTACCAGGGCACTCACGAACATCATCGGTGCGGCCTTCGGGGTCACGACCGTCTCAGTGCTCACCGAGTCACATTGAACTCTTGCCGCACACGGATGCACACGATACCCCCTATGTCGAGAATGAGGCACTAATGTCATCGTCTCATGGTTCCAGACCTGCCAGGCTATCCACGTTGTCGCCTGGCCCCAATTCGCATCCCACAATCCTTCCCCACTCCGCAATTTCAGATCAATACCTTTACACTACAAATCAACATGTTCTGCCCCAGCAGGAAGTGCTAAATCAACGTCCGATCTCACATCGTCCCGGTCTATCGCTTAACCCCGGTCATCAACTCTCATCGCCCTCTGTACTTGAAAGTTCTACACTTTCAAGCTTGTCTAGTCGCCATGTCGCGCTAATCAGCCACCCCACACGTCCCCGGACGTCCAACCAGGTCTTTAACAACATATCGGATCTTGCCGCCCATTATGGGATACCTCAATTTTTACCAGTTGCCCCTTGCACAACCCCACGTAGAACAACGGACTTTGAAGAAGCATCTTCGTTGCAACAGACTGAAACCTTTTCGTCTTCACCCGATTTCGCAAGTCTCTGCTCCAACTACTTGACCATGTTGTCTCAAAACGCCGGCGATGATGGCGCGAATGTTGTCCCAGCCGGGGACACTGCGCCGGTAGTGGCTACCTCAGACGTGACAGACGCCGAGGCTATTCGGTCACTCATGGACGTGCTAAATGGTTCGTTATGTTTTGCAGTTTGCTCGATTGAATTGGACTTATATCGTACTCCGCAGTTACGCCAGAGCTTCAGATGTCCAACAATCTGAACGAGTATCTGACATCGCCACTTATTGATTCGCCTTTCGATGACGACTTGCTCACTACCCCTGCTATCGGATCCGATATGCATGCGGACATCATGACAAGTCCTCTTATGGGTGACTTTGGGAGTGACTCATTTGACGAATTCCCGTCTCTGTTTGGCGGGTTCAACGGCACCACATATGATGGGTTGAAACCGTCACAGAATGAGCCACCCGTCCCCACCCACCAACCAAATTTCGACAGCATGTACAGACTAGATTCTCCCAACACACCGCTCATCGACTCCCCTAATGCCTCTCCGTTCGATAGACAGACGGCGCCTCTTCCATCAGCTAAGCGGAAATCTGCCGCTACTGGTACTCGCAAGAACATTACTCCCTCGTCGCTTGTGCCGATTGATGCACCAACTCAATCGCGCAGCTATCTCACCCCCTCCGCTACTTCTCGGAAAGAACTCCCGGCCACTTGGCGTCGTAAGCGGCTTCGCACTGCTGATCCGGGCGACGAAGACGACCAACTTGTCCACGAAGGCCTGACTGCAACGCTGTCAGAACAGGAGCAGATTGAAGTGAAACGACGCCAGAACACGGTTGCGGCTCGTCGGAGTCGGAAGCGTAAGCTGGAGTACCAGCGGGAATTGGAGGAGAGTGCGGAACGATACAAGCTGGAGAGCGAGATGTGGAAGCAGCGAGCGATGACCTTTCAGGCTTTGCTTCGCAGCCACCACATCGAATGCCCAGAGCTCCCTGACTCATGATGATTGTCGCTCCTCCGTGGTGTTGTTTTGTGTTTCTCTATACCCATCGCTGTCGGTGTCCCATGTAAACCTTTTTTCCCTCTCTTCGCAGTCGATTTATGCCTAGCCCCAGCCTGGGTGATCAGGCTGTAATCTTCGATGTTCCGTGTATTCTTACATTCGTCTTCCACTTTTCCCACTTCCACTGGTTAGGAACATCGTCGTATCCCATCCCCCCATCCCCCACTCTCGTGCTTTCTGTCCTACCGTCACAAGTCTTGTTGAATCCAACTTGTCCCACATCTTTTACTCGATATAAGCCATGTGCTTCGTTAGATTGAATGAACCAAACATGTCGATTGTAATTTTGGGTCAGAGTGAAGGTCACTCACCAGTTGCGTGGTAAGGCATGGGAGCCCACTTGCCGATAATAAAGTACACGTAGCCGTTCCTTGGATTTATGACGCTTACATCGAACAAGAACTTGAGCGATTGAGTTCCCCAGCTTCCATCAGCCAAAATTCCGCGTGAACACCGCTCGGCGTTCTCCACCTCCATTGACCGGGGTCGTGAGCCTCGTGCCCGAAGCCCCACTGTCTCCACCCCTCGCTTCTCCATGTTCGCCGCATCCACGAGGAGCACCACCTACGAGCGTCTCGAAGGCGGTATGGGTCCCGGCCGACCGAGCAGAAAGCTTGAGTGGAAAAAGATAGCGATCGGGTGCGGCGTACTCATGGGGCTCGTCTGGTTTTTCGGTCCTCGTGGGGACGCCCTCTCAACGGGTACGCCACTTTTATTTTATTTATTTGAATTCAGCAGAAGAAAAAAAAAAAAATTTCCACGTGTACACATCTAATCCCCATCCCAGAACTTTCAACACCTGGACTAGAAGACATTTACCCACCACAAGGAAAGATACCCTTTCAAACGCAGTCGAGCGTGGCGCCGGATTTAGAAGATGCAATCCATTTGACCCCGACTCCACCCTCCTCGACCGTCTCCGCCTCATCTCCAGTACCTACATCCCCCGAAACCGATCCCGACCCACTCAAAACGGTCCATTGCGTCGCCCCGTATGCACCTCACCTCCCGCTCGTGCAATACGCGCTCATGATCGATGCGGGTTCGACCGGTTCCCGTATCCACATCTACAAATTCAACTACTGCGGTCCTTCGCCATCGTACGAATACGAAGTCTTTAGGATGATTCAACCCGGCTTGTCTGATCGGACCAAGACGGTGCAAGGCGCTGCGGAGAGTCTGGACGTCCTCTTGGACGAAGCGCTCCGCGTCGTGCCGGCGTCGTTGCAGCGCTGCACGCCCTTGGCGGTGAAAGCGACGGCGGGACTCCGTTTACTCGGCGTCGCGGAGAGTCAGGCGATTTTAGAGGCGGTGGAGAATAGGTTGAGGGACAAGTATCCGTTCGCGATGCCGGACAAGGACGGGGTGGTGATCATGGATGGGAAAGACGAAGGTGTGTATGCGTGGATTACGGTGAATTATTTGTTGGATACGATTCGGGCGGATTCGCCCACGGACGCGCCGACGTATGCGGTGCTTGATTTGGGGGGTGGGTCGACGCAGATCGTGTTCGAGCCCGAGAAGGGTGGGGACGCGAGGGCGGAAACGGTCGTGGCTGCGGGTGGAGCGCTCAAGGATGGGGATCACAAGTATGAGTTGGTGTTTGGGGGGGAGGAGAGGGTGTTGTATCAGCACTCGTATTTGGGGTATGGGTTGAAGAGCGCGAGGGAGAGCGTACATCGGGTGGTGGATTTTATGGATGGGCTGAGGACGCCACGGACGAGCGTGGAAAGCGAGCTGCCAAGAGTGCCGAATCCGTGTATCGCACAGAGGACGATGAAGGAGGTGGATGTGCCCTTGGGGGAGGGCAAGGACAAGATCAAGGTGTTGATGGCGGGGGAGGACGTTGGGAGCTTCGAGGCGTGTAAGCGGGTTATGGAGTTGGTCATGGCCAAGGATGCGTAAGTTGTCGCTCGTTTTTCGCTTTGGCGTCGTTGACGACTGAAGTACTGACGGTTTAATCTCATGAATGGTAGTATCTGCGATGTGAAACCGTGCTCGTTCGGTGGTGTTTACCAGCCTTCGTTGCTGGATGCGTTCCCGACGGGCAAGGTCCTCCTCTTGTCGTATTTCTACGATCGGATCATGCCCCTGATACCCCTACCACCCAACGGTGGCCAACCACATATTACGATCTCGACGATCGCCACCCTCGCACGTCAAGTCTGTGCAGGCCCGGGCAACTGGCTGGACCACTGGGGGGCGTCCCCCGACGTGATCAAGGAGTTGGAAGATCGACCAGAGTGGTGTCTCGATCTGACGTTCATGCATGCCTTGTTGGGACTTGGGTACGAGTTTGCGGACGTGCGGGACGTGGAGCTCGGGAAGCGGATCGAAGGGACAGAGTTGGGGTGGTGTCTTGGTGCGACGATCGCGATGGTGGGGGGTGGGGAGGTGAGGTGTCGGGCGTGACGCGTGAGGCCTTGAGGAGGAGGCCCTCGAGGTTGGGGCTTGTGGATGCGAACCGAAAAAAAAAAAAGTATTAGAGTGAACATTCGACATATCTATTTTCTTGTCCAGAGCTCAGCGCTCAGCCCATATACGCTCGTTGCCATAAATATTCCTGTGGATGTCACGTTTGCCTGGTTCTATGGATTGTCATCACACTTTACGAGTAACCCGGGCTTATTATTCCTTGAAGGTATCCTCGGCTCGCGATGACTCAAGTATTTGTGCACCATGATGATTCAGAGGCTTCTGATTGCGCTACAGCTACGGCACGAGGAGTGCGATATTAAGCGTCGGACAAATGAGAGGTTGGTCATCATGATTTGTTATCAACCACGCTCTCTGCTGCACTTTGCTTGGCAGTGTTGGCCTTACATAAAGATGAGTCTGTCAACCATACATAAACCCTACAGATTTTCCTTCCGATGTTCCGCATCACACAGTAATGTCACTTTCTGATAGCACCACCGTTCTCATCGTAGGGGCAGGTCCAACGGGCCTTGCCACCGCCTTGTCGCTCCTCCATCACGGCTTTCGTGACTTTGTCATCGTAGACGCCGTGCTGCAGGGCGAGAACACCTCTCGCGCCCTCGTCGTTCATGCTGCCACTCTCGAGGTAAGACGCTTCTTCCCTCGTGCTTTCTTTCGCTTTCTGAATCCCTCGCAGGCCCTGGACACGATTGGTTGTGGAGGCGAGATTGTATCCCAGGGAACGACGGCAACGAGGATCGAAATCGGGACGCGTTCATGTACCCTGGCTCGTCCCGATATCGCATATCTCAAACGCTACACGCGGCACCCGTACGCTCTTGTGATTCCGCAGAACCTGACCGAACATGTCCTCGGGACAAAACTGGCTAGCCTCGGCGTGTCTGTCCATCGACCTCTAAAGGTTGTCGGGATGAAACGCAACACTGAGAACACGCAACTGACCGATGTTACGTTCGAAGATGGCAGGGTGATCACCGCGAAATATGTCGTCGGTGCGGATGGCGCACGCTCGGTGGTAAGTTCTTGTATGTTTGCAGGCAGTCGTCGATGAGTCACATCGCTTACTAATCTCCGCTCAGGTTCGTACGACTGCTGGTATCGGTTTCGCTGACCCGATGGACGAAGGGGCGGAAAAGACGACCAATCTCGCGCAGATGGCCCTCGCAGACGTCACTTTTGATGGTCCGATAGAGGACGTCCCGTTAGGAGGCACCTTGTCCTCGAATAGTTTCTTCCTTTGTGCCCCAATGCCTTCTACCTTTAACGAATACCTCGTCGCCAACGGTCACCCCTCTGTTCCTGGCCAACTCTACCGCATCGGGTCTGGTGTCCCCTTGGAAGACGGAGAGATTCCGCGCTCGCCCTCAAAGGAATATCTGCAAAACCTTGTCGATCGGTTCGGGCCGTATAGTTTATCATCCGATCCTTCCGTGAACCCCAAGTCCAAGTCCATACGTATCAAGGACGTCGTTTGGGCGACCCGTTTCCGCAACCACGCCGCGATCGCCGATACACCCTTCACTCGTCTTGGTTCTTCAGGAGAACCAGAACCAGAGGGTGGTGCTATCTTTCTCGTAGGTGACGCGGCACACATTCATTCCCCCGCCGGTGGGCAAGGTATGAATCTCGGGTTGCGGGACGCGATCTTTTTGGGCGAAGCCCTGACGAAACACATGCACGCTACCGAGATCAAGCCTCTCTCGGAAGCGGACCTGATCCTTTGCGATTTCGCCGCCGTGCGACATGCACGCGCGCTCGAAGTGATCGGGCTCACCAAAGGGCTATTGTCGGTGATGGGTTCGAAGCATGGGAATTGGGCGTATTGGTGGTTGCCGATCAGCGCGGCGACAGTTCGGAATTGGGGGTTGTGGTTGGCGGGGATGCTCCCGTTTATGCAGCGAAAGATTGCATGGGAACTGAGTGGGTTGGGTCGGAGGTGACCGGGTGACCGGTGACCTTTGGCATTGGCAAACGTTGGCGTTTGTCTCCTTTGTCACTTTTTTTTTTTCGGGTGGGGTCCTGTGCTTCTCGAATTACGATCCATATGTATACCTTTTTTTTTTTCGTACCACGCTTTAGATACGACATTCACCACGTTTTCCATCCCTCGAATCGTTCTACAAACACGCTTCTCTTATCCGGAATTGTTTATAGTCATAGTCTGATCTGCGAGCTTGTCAAAGAAATTCATTGTAGTTTTCAATTATAATGACTTGGGCCACCAACGTCCTGGACATGATTTGTTTGCAATACTTTTAATATTATTATATTATAGGTCTGCTCATGTTCATCATCAATCAGCGGAGCATGATCACCTGGTGATCGGGCTTGGTAACCAAACTCAAGGGCTGTCGTCGTTCATGGCTACGAGGAGTGGGTTGTTTCGTAGAGGTGTGCATGATTATCTATGATTGTACATTAAACGAGATCCGCAGAAGTGGTACGATGACGGTAGAACATGTCGTGAATCTTAATCGATAACCCCTCCTAGCAACCTGCTGCCCACTGTAGATCCAACCTCAGGCAACGTACGGTCGGACACGCAAGGGTAACTTGCATCCCACTTCGCCCGCAATCTTTGGTCGGGGAAGCACACCTCTTCCGATTTCAACCTTGGAATCGATACCATCACGCATCTCAAACACAAAGTTCTTGACGAGGACCGTCAACACCGCCTGCGAAAAATGTTTTTTTTTAAAAAGCCATAAGAATCGAAGGGTCACCAAGAACACATTGCCACCCACACACCTTGAATTCCGCCACCGCGAAGTTCTTCCCCAAACACGTCCTCGGTCCATCCACGAAGGTGAGCAAGTGCCGATGACCTTGAATTTCTTTAGCCTTGGCAGGTATACCATCCTGACCGTGCGCGTCTTCGAGCCATCGACCCGGCCGGAACGTTTTGGCATCCTCACCCCAAATCGCGGCGGAGCGGTTAATGGATTCCATCGAAACAGTGATGAGCGTATCTTTGGCAATCGTCAGACTGTCGACCAGTTCGCCAGATTTCGTGCGGATGGGTTCGGAGAGCGGGACGATGTCATCTTCGGTGGCCTGTGGAGGTGCCATATCAGCGTCAATCATCGATAGCACGGCACACGCGATACATGAAGAGGGGAGGAGGGAGAGAGAGAGATCCGTGCGGACGTACGATACGTGTAAGCTCGGGGATAGGGGCGTGGAGGCGGAGGGTCTCGTGGACGACGGCGTCGAGGTACGGAAGTCTGTTTGTAAGTTGATCGTACGTTGGGTCTCCCACATGCTCGACAAGCTCGTTTCGTAGCTTTGTTTGCACGTCCGGGTTCCTTGAGAGCTCGAGCAACGCCCACTGGGAAACTGATCAGTCGATGCGCGGAGAATGCACAGTGGGTAGGATTTACACTCAAACTGACTAGAGTGGAGACATGTACGAGTAAGGATGCGTTCAAGAATATACAGCGAAGACACATACTAGAAGTCGTTTCATACCCAGCGAGGAGCAACACTTTCATCTATAAAATCAACGTTGAAGACGGACCCCGAGGACGCATGGAACCGGATTCATTTACCTGGGCCATGACTTCATCTCTCGTTAACTGGAACTCCGAATCTTCATTCGCTCCTTTGACTATTTTGCGAGTCGAGCAGGTCAGTGGTGCACGAAACGGATCAATTG
The DNA here is from genome assembly GCA_038092955.1 of Boletus pseudo-olivaceus. Classification (NCBI taxonomy): domain Eukaryota; kingdom Fungi; phylum Basidiomycota; class Agaricomycetes; order Boletales; family Boletaceae; genus Boletus; species Boletus pseudo-olivaceus. The sequence goes on along the minus strand of JBBPRI010000230.1, from coordinate 10,820 downwards.
GAATAACCCCATACTGAGCAACCCAATGATAGATCTCTCTTCCTTGCCCCCGACCACACCCATCTCCAACTCTTTCCGCGTTCGGGCGAGCAGCACATTCGAGATCTCTTCCATTGCGACGTTGAACTTCTGGATCAATATTACGCGTGACGTAGGTATATTCAAGATGATCGGGAAGGCCTGCGCCAAGAGAATAAGAGCTTTATTGAAGGCCGTGGAGCGAGGGGATGCGGCGAATGTGTCAAAGACTTCGGTGACAGGTGCATGTTTGCCTTCGAGGGCGCCAAAATTGTGAGAGAATCCTGCGAGGCCGATGGTATCGAGTCTGCCACTGTAATTATGCATGCATTGCAAGAAGAGGGTAGTAGACCATACGATATGTGATTCATCCTTCAACATGAGCAGATCAGAGATTGGTGATCAAGGTACGAAGGTCGATTCACGAAACGCACCAGTTTTGAACATCGATGAGAACGCCGTCTCCACCGTTCGACTCGATGAGAACATCCCAAGCTGCTTTCGCCTGTAAAGCGAGTTCACATTCACGTGAGATAGGGACCACTACCCACACTACGGCAATCCGACCTTGTATGCTGAGTCGTAGAAAATTGGTGTCAATTGTCGAATTGCAGCGATGCTGAAAGCAGGTGTCAAGGACTTGCGTTGTCTGGCGAGATCATGTTATTCCGGTAAGTAGTCAAAGCAGGGATATACCTCCTATGATTCTCTCCATGGGCCCATAATACACCTTTCCCAATCTCGGTCCAAGCATCAGCTACACTGTACAACAACACGAGGGTCATCATCGACCACGTACGAATTTCTCGAGCGATTTCCTGCCTAACGGGGTCTGGATATATGTCCACGTGTCCTTGGCATAAAATTGGGCGATCGCCTTGGGATCACACAAGACAATCCGCTTCTTCCCCAAGGTTGTTGGAATAACGTATACTGGACCATATTCCAGCGCCCACTCTTCGTATACGGTACCCGAGTCCTCTGCGTCGAGGATGCGCTTGCCGACACCGTAGAGGAAGCTCTCGCTAGGAGGCCCTCGGAGCTGCGTGGTGCGGATCTGCTGGCGGGATGTGCGGACCCACCGAAGCAGGGTCCAGGTCGCTGTGCAAACGACAGCGGCATCGAACGCATACCAGTGATAGGGACGAAGGTGGATCAGAAGTGTGTCGAGGACCTCCAAAGCCGTCCGAGTTGTGGATAATAATACGTCAAGCGACATAGTGGCCCAATGATAGAACGTCAGTTGAAAGAGAGGTGTGGCAACGTGTCGTGACTGTCCAACACGTTGCCACGCCTTTCAAGTAATTTATATCCCTTCTGCGCCCAGCATCCGCATGCGGCATCATTGAACTCTGAATTTCTTTGGAAAGGTTGAGTAATATTACTCACCGGTCCCGAGTTGGTGACCCTTTGTTGTCCTACATAGATCATACATTGTCAGGAAGTCGAATTCATGACCTGTTGAATAGAACCCGGGGGATCGATATCCTTGAGGGAGATCAGTGCTTGAAAGTTCCTACATCCCCATTCTCACTCAAAGGGAACTGTGACACGAATAGTGTGTGAATCATGATAGTCCGAGTTTCGTATTGACGAGCCTCTTCCCAGGACGCCGAGTCGCCGCCTGATCGCTGATCGCCGTCGAGGTACGATCTCATCAAGGCGCGGACACTACACAGCCCAATCAAAACTCGCGCCGAGGTGATACGCATCTACGAAGAAGGAAGGAAATGAGTATGAGTCGAAAACGAGGGACTGAATCACGAATCACCTTTGTGATAAGTACCAACGATTCATTCTCTTTTCGTCAGTCTATTACCCAACAATGACCGACTCCTGTTGCTTCAGCGGTTTGCTTATCGCGGCATTTTGCGTATCGATGTAACACCGGTTTTTTTACGGCTTTGGCGGGTTTCGTTGACAAAGTGTCGGCAACAACGGGTGCTTCCCAGCACTGCTGCGGTCTCGGAGAAGGTGCGAATTTTGAAATTGAACCACCGCTCTCTACACACACGAAATAGGTGGCCCCAGGTTGATAAGCAACTTTGAGCGCTGTGCAATTTTCAGGTACAAAATTGAAACCGACGAACAAACAGCGCAGACTCTGCGAGTCCCAGGTAAAATCCCAGTCAATTCCTCTACTTATGCTCCAGGGCACGATCTTTCTCCCCGAATCAGCACCTGACTCCGATTTGGAGTGGAGCTGGGCAGATCGTAGTCAATCACCCTTTGTCAGAACGTGTGTCTCAAGGGGAAAGCTCCGCCGGGAACGATCATCGTATTGCTGGTCCGGCGTGTCTAGCGTGCAAACGCTGAACAAGACTTGTCCTCGATCACAATTCGCTTGATGCCCTCGCCATTGGTGCATAGGAGTTGCCCCAGCACCATACATGTCCTGCGAGAGCATTGTGACGATGGCCCATGCAGTTATATGGATTAATCGTCTCGTGAAATGTGAATAATACTCCGACCCAGATCGGAAGGACGAGGCTAGACGAGTGTGGCCAGGTCGAGGGATGCATAGTTGAGTGCGGCAACCGTTGATCAATCGATCAGGATCAGGAAACAACTGGCCAAGGCCGGGCCAAGGGCTTGGAATCATACAGCAAAGCAGTGGACTGTTGTAGTCAGCACGCCGAGGAGACGACTCATGGCCACCTGGGAAGTTCGGGAACCATCATCGAGGTGTTCATGTTTGTAGTTGCAACTTGACCCCATTAACCGAGCGATGGATCCGAGACGGGAATGAGTAGAGGTTCTACTGTACATCTCGTGAAATAACCCTGGGCTAGTACCTGCTGCCCACGTGGCTCTAACTTCAGGCAACGTACGGTCGGACACGCAAGGGTAACTTGCATCCCACTTCACCCGCAATCTTTGGTCGTGGAAGCACACCTCTTCCGATTTCAACCTTGGAATCGACACCATCACGCATCTCAAAAACAAAGTTCTTGACGAGCACCGTCAACACTGCCTACCAAAAAGGAAACAAAAAGCCATCAGAATCGATGGGCCACTGACACACTGCACCCACACACCTTGAATTCCGCCACCGCGAAATTCTTCCCCAAACACGTCCTCGGCCCATCCATGAAGGTGAGCAAGTACCGATGGCCCTGGATCTCTTTGGCCTTGGCAGGAATCCCATCCTGACCATGCGCGTCTTCGAGCCATCGACCCGGCCGGAACGTTTTGGCATCCTCACCCCAAAATGCGGCGGAGCGGTTGATGGATGCCATCGAAACAGTGACGAGGGCGTCTTTTGCAATCGTCAGATTGTCGACCATTTCGCCGGATTTCGTGCGGATGGATTGAGAGAGCGGGATGACGTCATCTTCGATGGCCTGTGGAAGTGCCATATAATTGTCAACCATCGATAGCGGGCACACACAATACATGAGGAGGCAGGAGGGGAGGGGACTCTGAGGAGAGGTCAGCGAGGACGTACAATACGTGTAAACTCGACGACGGGTGGGCGCAGGCGGAGGATCTCGTGGATGACAGCGTCAAGATAAGGAAGTTCGTTTGTAAGTTGATCGTACGTTGGGTCTGCCCCATGCTCGACAAGCTCGTTTCGCAGCTTTGTCTGCACGTCCGGATTCCTCGAGAGCTCGAGCAACGCCCACTAGGAAACCAGTCAGTCGATGCACGGAGAATGCACGGGTAGGATTTACACTCAAGCTGACTAGAGTGGAGAGATGTATGAGTAAGGATGCGTTCAATGATATAGAGCGAAGACATATACTAGAAGTTGTTTCATATCCTGCGAGGAGCAACGCTTTCATCTATAAAACCTACGTCAAAGAGGACCCCGAGGACGTGTGCGGCCGGATTCATGTACCTGGGCCATGACTTCATCTTTCGTCAAGGTCAAGTGAGACTCCGAATCTTCATTCGCCCCCTTGACTACGTTGCGAGTCGAGCAGGTCAGTGATACATGTGCAAAGGATGATTCGGAAATAGACTACGTACTGAGCAACCCAATAATAGACTTCTCTTCCTTTCCCCCGACTACACCCATCTTTAACTCTTTCTGCGTTCGGGAGAGTAATGCATTCGATATCTCTTCCATTGCGACGTTGAGCTTCCGGATGAACGTTGTACGTGACGTAGATATCTCCAAGAGGATCGGGAAGGCCTGCGCCAAGAGAATAAGGCCTTTATTGAGGGCGGTGGCGCGAGGGGATGCGGCGAACGTGTCAAAGACTTCGGTGATATGCGTGCGCTTGCCTTCGAGTGCGCCAAAATTGTGCGAGAAACCTGCAAGACCGATGGTATCGAGTCTGCCACACAGGAATTATGCATGTATCGCAGACGAGGGGAGCAGACCATACGATATGTGATTCATCCTGCAACATGAGCAGTTCAGAGATTGGTTATCAAGGTACGAAAGGCCCCTTGACAAAGCGCACCAGTTTTGCACATCGATGACAGCGCTATTTCCACCGCTCGACTCGATGAGAACATCCCAAGCTCCTTTCGCCTGTGAAGCGAGTTCACATTCACGTGAGACAAGAACCACTACCCACACTATGGCAATCCGACCTTGTATACCGAGTCGTAGAAAATCGGTGTCAACTGTCGAATGGCAGCGATGCTGAAAGCAGGCGTCAAAGACTTGCGTTGTCTAACGTAATCAGTCAATGTTTCATTTCACCAGGAACACGTCAAACCACGGATATACCTCCTGTGATCGTCTCCGTTGGCCCATAACAGACCTTTCCCAAACTCGGTCCAAGCATTAGTCACACTGTGCGACAACGCGAGGATCGTCATCGACCACGTACGAATTTCACGAGTGTTTTCCTGATGAACGGGCTCTGAATATATGTCCGCGTGTCCTTGGCATAAAAATGTGCGATCGCCTTGGGATCACACAAAACAATCCGCTCATTCCCTAAAGTCGATGGAATCGCGTATACTGGACCATATTCCTGCGCCCAGCCTTCGTATACGGCACCCGAGTCCTCTGCGTCGAGGATGCGCTTGCCGACACCGTAGAAGAAGCTTTCGCTGAGAGGTCCTCTGAGCTGTGTAGTGCGGAGCTTCTGGCGGGATGTGCGGAGCCATCGAAGGAGGGTCCAGATCGCTGTGCAAGCGAAGGCGGCATCGAACGCGTAACACTGATAGGGACGAAGGTGGATCAGAAATCTGTCCAGGACCGACATAGTGTGTTGGTTGAAAGAGAAGTGCGACGTGGTGTCCGAAACGTCGTTCTCCGGAAACATTCACGTGCCTTCCACACCCGGCATACCGATAGAAACAATGAAGCAGCGATGTGAAAATCTAATAACAAGTCCCCCACGCCAGCATGGCCTGGATACACGGAGCGGTTGGGTTCAAGTTGGTGTTCGTCACGTTGTCCTGTAGAGATTGGACCTACTTAGCAAGTCGACGTAACCTATTATAAGCATCCGGGAGATCGTTGTCCTTTGCCGGAGGAGATTAGTACTTGAACGTTCCTACCTCACCTTTATCGCTCACAGGGAACAGTCACAAAAATAGCATGTGAGCTATAATCAAGAATTTTGGATTGCCCGGTTCACAGTCCCATGGAAAATAGCCTGATTGAGATCTATTCCATCGACACGATAGGTCCGACACTATGCGCAGTACAATCATAACTCGTGTCAAGGTAATGCGTGTCTAGTTACGAGCAACAAAGGAAACAAAGTACCGTCATAAACCTAGGGACAAATAAGCTTTACGAACGAGGACGAGACCAGTGCGAATATAGTGCATCCGAACATGTTGCTTTAAATATTTTAATATACCCGAAGGAAATGTCTGTAAGGGATGCAGACAAGGCAAGGAAAAGATCCAACTGTACTAAACACAGGCGCCTTGATCCATCCACGTGCCAGAGGTGTCTCCGGGAGTGTTAGACTGGCTCCACTGCACCGCGGACCAAAGATGGCCATTAAAGGTAGCTCGGTTCCCGGTAGTATATGCGACGGTGCTCTGCCATGCAGCAACACCATTGCAATTAGCCTGATTGTTGACTGGCTGAACGCAAGTGCCATCGGCAGTCCATTGATCAGGGTGCGTAGGTGGTGCATTATTATAGGTCCATTGCCTGGCCGTGAACAATTGACCATTGAATATTGCCCGATTACCTGCGGTATACTGTGAAGAAAATGAGCGCCAAATCTGAAGGAAATGGCACGAGGGCACCCACCGCGAAGGAAGCTTGCCACTGCTGAACGCCATTGCAGTCTGCGCCAGAGGACCCCCGTCTGGTCACGCCCGTGGGGATGCATCCAGGACAGAGGGTGGTCGACGATGAGGATGCAGTGGGTATAGCGGCTGTGGTCGTGATCTTAGAATCTGAGTGCGTAGGGAGAGTCGTCGAGATTGTACCACTGCCTGTCGGGGTCGTAGACCGAGTCGGCGTGCTGCTGGGGGACTGAGTGATGGTCACCGAGGTAGTGGTCGGTGAAGTGACAGTTGTTGTGGGAGTCGAAGTCGTACCACTGCCTTTCGTTGACGTGCTATCAGACGACTGCGTGGTAGTCACTGAAGTGGTGGTCGGTGAAGTGACACTTCCTGTGGGAGTCGAAATCGAACTGCCTTTCGGGGTCGTGTGCCGAATAGACGTACTATCGGACGACTGGGTGGTAGACACGGAGGTAGTGGTCGGTGGAGTAACGGTTGCCGTGGGGGTCGAAAGCGTACCACTGTCTTTCTGCTTGGTGGTCACTAAAGTAGTGGTCGGTGAAGTGACAGTTGCTGGAGTGGTGATGCTAGTACCGGTCACCGACGGCGTCGACGTCGCACTGGGCGACTGCAAGCTCGTCGTAGGGACACCAGTGCCCTGCCCAGGTACTGTAGGCTGAGGCGTCACATCCGTCTGCGTTCGCACCACATTCAGCTCAAGATCTCCGACAGCGCAACCAAGAATCACTCACAACAGTACCACCTCGTTGGATGACAGCGCCGTTGACGGCAGCGAGCGACGACAAGGCACCCACGAGGGCGAAAAGGGTGGAGGGAATCATGTCTGGTGAAGGGTACCCGCCGGGATCAAAGTGGGAAATGATCGTAGAGCAGTATCTCTGCTTCAACGTTTGTGAGGGAGAAATGTGCTGGGGGAAAAAGCTAGTTGTGATGAGTCCCCTAGCTCGATAACCCTCTCGTTTATATGCTCATCGCGAATGTATCAGCCACACCTGAGTGAACGAGATCGAGACTGTGCAGTGCCTTTACAGCCTTACTACTCCAAATACCAGCACAGGTATCACCCTATTCAACGAGGTTGGCGCCATAGATTACTCTGCTGAGTCAGAGTTCAAGATCGGCCCCCTGTCTTGAAGGAGGGGGATCCCACCATTCAAATATTCAATCGGGAGCCTGGACCATTTGAATGCCCTCGCGGAACATGACCGGGGATTAATTCTTGGTACCGGAACGGCCGCGGAACTCTGTTGTTGCCTCAGAGGCGGTGGGGGGCTACTACGGATATTTGGACCTTGCGACTCTCGCAATCGACGACGGCGAGAACTGAGTACTGAATATTTGAATGGCGAACCCGAGCGGACCGTGCCAACACGCATGGCCAAATGGGTTCACCCCAATTCAAAATGTGACTGATGGACGGATAAAACTTGCCTTCCCCGACCTGACGCCGAGCATTCCGAAGGACAATTCATCCGTCAAACCACTAAAACTATACGTCGATAAATTTCTGGGAACTGACTGTTTTTATCTTACCTGGATATGTTGTACGAGACCCGGTGGAATGAATCAGATATATCATCGGGGCAGAGAGGCTACCAACCCCGAAATAGGTTCCGCGCGAAACGATCACGTGACAAACTCAAAATGAGCCCCTGTCATGGCAGTCACACGGTTCTCCTTGTCCGTTCCACAGTATCAGGCCGGTTTGCCACCCTACACAACCGAGGTGAGAATTCGATGAACGGACCGCGCCGTCGACTTGTGACGCATACTAGGGACGCACTTTGGCCGGCACGAAACCAAAACCTCGCCCTAAAATTCTCGTCAACCCTATGCATTTTCAGTTATGACATGATACGTTATATATACGAGCCAGTATACCATGTATGTACATGTGCCCCAAGCTGATACGGGCTGCGGGTCCAACCTCAGGCAACGTACGGTCGGACACGCAAGGGTAACTTGCATCCCACTTCACCCGCAATCTTGGGTCGTGGAAGCAAACCGCTTCCGATTTCAATCTTTGAATCGACACCATCACGCAGCTCAAAGGCAAAGTTTTTGACGAGTACCGTCAACACCGCCTGCCGAAAAAGGAAGAAAAAAAAAGCCGTTGTAAGCAGAGCCAGCAACACACCGCACTCGCGCACCTTGATCTCTATCACCGCGAAATTCTTCCCCAAACATATCCTCGGCCCATCCACGAATGTGAGCAAGTGCCGATGACCTTGAATTTCTTTAGCCTTGGCAGGTACACCATCCTGACCGTGCGCGTCCTCGAGCCATCGACTCGGTCGAAATGTTTTGGCATCCTCACTCCAAAATGCGGCAGAACGGTTCATGTATTCCGTCGAAACAGTGATTAGGGTGTCTTTGGTGATTGTCAAGTTGTCGACCAGAGCGCCGGACTTCGTGCGGATGGGTTCGGAGAGCGGGATGACGTCCTCTTCCGTGGCCTGTGGAGATGTCATATTATTGTCAATCGTCGACAGCGCGGTATACACGACGGATCAGGGAAAGGGATGGAGAGAGGTCGGTGCGGACGTACGATACGTGTACGGTCGGCGATAGGCGGGTGGACACGGAAGATCTCGTGGACGACGGCGTCGAGATACGGAAGTCCGTTTGTAAGTTGATCGTACGTTGGGTCTGCTCCATGCTCGACAAGCTCGTTTCGCAGCTTTGTCTGCACGTCCGGGTTCCTTGAGAGCTCGAGCAACGCCCACTAGGAAACCGGTCAGTCGATGCACGGAGAATGCATGGGTAGGATTTACACTCAAGCTGACTAGAGTGGAGAGATGTATGAGTAAGGATGCGTTCAAGAATATACAGCGAAGCCACATACTAGAAGTCGTTTCATACCCTGCGAAGAGCAATCCTTTCATCTATAGAATTAAGTAACGTTGAAGGTGGACCTCGAGGACGCGTGCAACCAGGTTCATTTACCTGGGCCATGACTTCATCTCTCGTTAACTGGAACTCTGAATCTTCATTCGCTCCTTTGACTATTTTGCGAGTCGAGCAGGTCAGTGGTGCATGCAGAGGAACATTTGGAATAGACCCCGTACTGAGCAACCCAATAATAGATCTCTCTTCCTTTCCCCCGACCACACCCATCTCCAGTTCTTTCCGTGTTCGGGAGATCAAGACGTTCGAGATCTCTTCCATTTCTGTGGTGAGCTTCTTGATAAGCGTTGTGCGTGACGTAGGTATCTCCAAGAGGAACGGGAAGGCATCCGCCAAGAGAAAAAGGCCTCTATTGAGGGCCGCGGAGCGAGGAGATGTGGAGAAGGTATCAAATAGTCCGGTGATGTGCGCGTGCTTGCCTTCGAGTGCGCCAAAATTGTGAGAGAATCCTGCGAGACCGATGGTATCGAGTCTGCCACACAATAATGATGTATGTGTCACGAGAAGAGAGGAGCAGGCCATACGATATGTAATTCATCCTGCAACATGAGCAAGCCAGAGATTGGTTATCAAGGTACGAAGGTCGATTCACGAAACGCACCAGTTTTGAACATCGATGAGAGCGCCATCCCCACCGTTCGACTCGATGAGAACATCCCAAGCTCCTTTCGCCTGTAAAGCGAGTTCACATTCACGTGAGACAAAAACCACTACCCACACTATGGCAATCCGACCTTGTATACTGAGTCGTAGAAAATCGGTGTCAACTGTCGAATGGCAGTGACGCTGAAAGCAGGCGTCAAAGACTTGCGTTGTCTAGCGAAAATCGGTCAACGTTTCACCCGGGAACGAGTGAAACCATGGATATACCTCCTATGATCGTCTCCCTCGGCCCATGACAGACCTTTCCCAATCTCGATCCAAGCATCAGCTACACTGTACAACAACGCGAGGATCGTCATCGACCACGTACGAAGTTCCCGACTGCTTTCTTGATTGATGGGGCCTGAGCATATGTCCACGTATCCTTGGCATAAAAATGCGCGACTGCCTGGGGATCACACAAGACAATCTTCTTACTCCCCAGGGTCCATGGAATCGCATATACTGAGCCATATTCCTGCGCCCACGCTTCGTATATGGCGCCCGAGTCGTTTACGTCGAGGACGCGTTTGCCGACACCGAAGAGGAAGCTCTCGCTAGGAGGTCCTCGGAGCTGTGTGGTGCGGAGCTGCTGGCGGCATGTGCGGAGCAATCGAAGGAGGGTCCAGGTCGCTGTGCAAGCGACGGCGGCACCGAACGCGTACCACTGATAGGGACGAAGGTGGATCAGAAGTGTGTCGAAGACCTCCGACGCCTTCCGAGTTGTGGATAATAACTCGTCGAACGACATAGTCACTGAGGAGAGTGCGTTGGTGGAAAGAGAGGTTCAACGTCTCGCGACTGTCCAAAACGTCGCTACACCTTCCGAACAATATATACGCCTTCTGCAGTGGCAACAGTGCGCCCTGCATCCGCATGCGGCATGAACGGTTTAACCCGCCGCAGCACAACGGCGACCCTTTAGAACGCTATCATGATACGCAGTCAATGGACGACTTTCCGTGGGCTAAAAAACAATAGAATAGATTAAAATACAACCAATTAGGAAGGTGTGCCGCCGTGCCGGGTGATGTGCCGCGAAGCCGGGTGTCAAATGAAAGAGATTTGAAATCAAC
>JBBPRI010000229.1:0-30442 GCA_038092955.1 Boletus pseudo-olivaceus | reverse complement strand
CGTTCGTCTACCAGAGAAGGGTGCTCACTCGTTGACGTTGACCTGCAGCCATCCTCGCAGGTCCCTCGTTCGTGGCGCCGACCGTTGCTGGTTGGGGGGAAGGAGATCGACGATCGACATCCTCGCACGATTTTCTGGAATGTCGACCAGATTTATGCGAAGTAGGTTCCTTATGACCCTTCCTCCGCAGTAGCCTGTTGAGTATCGAACGGCCCTGGCGTGACTCTGAGGTGGAGGTCACTGGTTGGACATCTGACGACTGTAATCTGGCACCGGATGGGCCAGATGACGGTCCCTCGTCCTCCTGAGGATGAGCGGAGGAAGCCGGTGATGGTGGCTCCAGCAGAGTCAGCACGGAAACAAGAGAAGCATGAAGTAATCACGAACCTCATCATAGTCGAATTGGGGAGCTGGCGTGCTCGACGGGACCTCGACCTATGCCATTGTAAGAACTCGCTTCGAGGGTGAAACGAACGAACTCATACATTGAGGAGACCATCGCCGTCTTCGGACTCGAGTGGACTGGATTTCACAGGAACTTCCTGTAGTACGTGCGCAATGGAATCAGCGCAACACGTTTGAGGACGGAATGACAAACTCATACCTCGGCCGGTTTGTCGTTGCGACCACCCGATTCGTCTTGTGCTTCCTCAGGAGTAGATGGCTGATGTATGTATTTCGTCAATGTGGTCCAGGGTCAAGGCACAAATACTTACATCGAAAGGACCATACGACTCCGGGATAATCTTGCGGAGGTCACGGATGACGATTTTTCCGTCTTGTCGTCCAGTCGCAAGATAGCAATTGTCCGGGGAGATCACAATTGACCGTATATTGTAGCTGTCCTCAACGACAGGGCCAATCTGAGTCAGCATCAACGTGTCCAGGAACGAAATGGAATGGCCGCTGAAGGTAGCAATGAAACTTCCATTGGCAGCTAGAGCCATAGAGTAGACCTCGCGGCCATCGAGAATCGGCAATTTGGCGATTTGGGACCCGGTAGAGACACTGAAGGACCTGATCGTCTTTTCTTCGGATGTGGAAAATATTTGCTGACCGTCGCTTGACCACGCAAGTGGAGCGGCCACACTGTATTCAGGGATAGTGGTGTCGATGGTGATGAGCTCGTCACCGTTGTGACTGTCAAAAACGTGGATGGGGCCACCGTAGCAGGCAAGGGCGATGTGGTCACCATTTGGGGAGAATTTGACTCCGGTGATACAGTGATTCTCCGGTCCGAACGGGCCAATGAGTCTCTTCCCTGTCGTTATGCTCCAGATGCTTGCTTTACTATCTTCAGTCCCAGTAGCAAATCTGGTCGAGTCCGAGGAGACGTCGACTGCCCACACTGAGTCTAGATCTGCGCCTTCCACCTCGACAATCTTTTCATGCATCTCTCCATCCCACACACATGCGCCCTGAGTCGTCCCACACACGACCCATTTGTGATCCCTCGACACAGAAATGGCATTCAAACTCATTCCCAATTGTTTTCTGACTTCCTGGCCATCTGCAAGTCGCCATCGTCGGATCCCATCGTTACTCCCGCCTAAAAGATGCTTTCCGTCAGCCTGGAATGCCACTGCCCACACCATGCCAGGGCGACCGGTGTCAAATACTATTGTTTGGTCTTGCTGAAATGTCAGCATTGCTCAATCGCTCCCCGAAACTGCTACGCACCGGTATTCATCGAAGACATCCTCTACAGTGCACGATCGTCGGTGTCGAAATGTCAAGAAACAAGGTTTTTTTGGTTTGCTCGTGGTGCGCAACGTTGCTGCATCACACGTTTCCTTATTCTCAATATGGCCTGTTCGCGCGGTGCCTCGTGTCTTTGGCGCTTATTTTTGCTCGGATCCCAGCTAGGTGATCTCATGGCGACGACCACATACCTCGGCTCCAGGACTCGGTTCATGACGAGTGTACAATTCCCATTAGACCAACTCGCGACATACCACGCTCAAAACACGGCACATTCTCGAAAAAGGCGTACTCAAACTCCAGACGAATGTTCTCCATAAAATTGGAGACGAAGCTATGGCTGCGTACCCGCTCAACCCATGTCACATTCGCATGCATGCGCAACCTGGGTGTTCTTGCGCTTCTTCCATGTCTCTCCAGTACTCGAATCACCGCGCCTAGAATGCAACCTTGTCGATGCTAGCAATGCCTTGCCTTCTCCAGAGTTTAGTAAGCAGGTTGGGCGTTCAAGGGCAGGTGTCGACTTCGATTTCTGAACTAGACTGATGCGCAAGTTTATGAATATGTGGGCACGATCGGAGATGTGAGGTTGAATTTGTGGACATCATCGACGGTGATACTCTGGAGAGAGTATTATAGTGACCATTTCCAAGGAAGCCACTGTAATAATCCCGATACTTGCAAAGTGAGTCACTGCGGTTGTCGCTGTAATGTTCGTCCGCTGACGAGCTTAAGCTGCTTCATAGACTCGTTTTCTGTCACGTGCCTCTCACCTTGCCTCGAATTTGCCGCTCCTGGGCGTACGAACGAACTCTTCTAGTCATGGGTTACCGCATAACCTAACATATGCGCCTTCTCCGTACATATCAAGCTTGGTATCCCATTCTGGTCACAGCCTTCCTCCTCCTCCGAGGCAAGTCGTCCCTCTTTGTTGTTTACAATGGATCACTCCAATCGGTTCATTGGTTCCTGATGCGTCATCCAGTCATGTTTGTCCTGAGATGCCAAGTTGACCACCTTCAACCGATGTCCGTCGTGGAGTTCATTCGCCCCCTGCTGTCAGGCACGCAAAAAGTGTCCAGGTTTATTTTCTTGGACTAGAAAAGGCACAAAGTGCAGGCCGTACCAACCCTCTTCGCCCGTTTCCATCCCCTGGGGTACTGGCCACCCACAATCGCATAAGAACGCTGCCGCTGCACCGATTCCGAGCGTTCGGCCCGGTTCTTCCGATCTGGTGGAATCTCTTTGGACGATTCCGTGTCCGAAGAGGATGAATCAGTTGATGGCGATGACGAACCCATCCCGAACCCTGGTTGCAAGCGGACAATAACAGATTGGGTCGACGGGACTCGCACATGTTGCGATGCGGGCATAGTTTTGTCCCTCACTTTGTTGGTGAAATGTCACACTCGACAAGATTTCCCCAAGCTGTCCGAGTCAGCGTCGCACTCGGTCGGATCGGGTACCAATTAATCCGCCATAAGCTTCAAGTGCCTTGGCGACCAGTGGAGCGACACGCAGGGAATGAATCTTGGCAGTAACCAACTCATCATCTGATTTATATGGTAAGGCGCGACCACCTTGTGTTAGAGTCTCCATGGTAGTTATTGTACCCTTTTAATCAGCTTTCCACAGATCTAAGCGCTCATGGTTGCGCAAACGAAAAGATGGCACTGAGGGGTCGACCGACTCTTCGGGCGCCGACTCCGGGGACATGTCTTTTTTTGATCTGGTCGTGCCACGATGTGCTGGGACCTCGGCATCTAATCAATCCAGTAGTCGACCTCACGGATGCCTGCAAAGCCGGTCATTCAGAACTCGGTCAAAACCCTGATCCAAAGTGTATTCTATTCCCGCGGTGTTCGCTCTCTCTCCCTCAACTTCTCCCCCCCATATCCCCATCTGCTGGAAGCAGCAACCACGGCAGTGAACAAGCCCGCATCTACAGCGCATCATCAGTGACGTGCCCGCCAAGGGATCTGTCCGTGTCAACTACGGGGGTCTCATGAACGCGATTCGGTTAGTCGGCGCCCCGGATATCGAACTACACCAACCGTCTGCCCTCAAGCCATATGCAAAGTCGCCGTCTGATCGCATTGTACCTATCCCATTTGGGTAACATGACTCTCGCACACCATATACCGTGCTCTCTCGGCCTCCTTCAAGGCACAGTATTGCTGAGACATGGGCGTCGCTTTCACCAGCTCCGCAAACCCAGTTCAATGTCGCCCCTCCCACGGTTTCTCCTCAGTCTGAAACAGACGTTCGACAGCGTGCGCCGACGATGATTGATCGACATTGCTTGGTGGTGGGCATAGTTTCGGAGACCAGTTATGTGTTCCTTTTCTCACCAAGCTTTCTTACTGACGAATACGACAGCATAACGCGACGGGATGCTTCCGGGATACGATTCGAAGAGAAGCGTACAGCAGCACGAGAAGGCAAGGCGGCGACAGCGCGTCAACGTGCCATCGCGATGCACGAGAAAGACGAGGCGACCATGGACATGTTCCAACGGCAATGGTCTTGCATCCAATTGTGGCTACACGCTTGTGCTATCCTCATACTCTGGTAATCCATGGCCCGTCGCCTCCTTCGTCTTCTTTCTGTGCACGTGTCATGTGGTTTCGAGACTGAGCGTCCTCTGAGCCAGACAGGCATCTCATGTAGTCTTCTCGCGAGACGTGTGGTACGATCACGTTGATTACGATACACCATGAGGATGGCGCACCTCTCGTGTGCTTGGATGACATGTAAACCCATGCCCGTCACCACGGTCCTGAACATGAAATCGAACATGAAAACGCACACCCTCGTCTTTGCAGACATTCTTTCGGTTTGCGAAAGCTCTAATCGATCAGATACTGTCTTCCAATCCCAGCGTCCGCGTGTGTGGACCTTATCAATGACCATTGGGTGAAAATCCTGGCGAGCTCGATCCGATACGGACAGGTTTATCAGGACTCATACAGCCGCTGCGATGTGACACGAAGTCAAAAACTGTACGATAGACGCCCGCATGGTTGCAACTGAGAGTGGTATTTACATCTATTGCATTGAATCAATGGGTCTCATCGTGTGTACCTGAGCGAAAACATAACAGCCACGTTGGAAGCGTGATGGCAACAGTAGAGTTGCCTGTTGCTTGGTAATGCTGGTCTACTGTAAGTATAACAGTGTATGTCAACGAAAAGTAACACGCTACCGTTACATGGACGTCCCCGGCTGAGGGTTGAGACGGATCGCTTGCTTGCTGTGTCTAATAGGACGTGAGCGATCGTGACCAAGTCCACATCACGAGAAAAATGTCATACTGGGTCCGTTGTTCTTGGATCTGCAGCACCTTGTCCGCTACTAGAAGCACCTTCGTTCGGATGTTTGGGAACAGTAGCCTTGGGGAGGTGATTTATGCTGTATCGTGTCATGAGCGCCTGCATAGTTAAAAGCGGAGGAAGGACGGAACCTGCGGCTTTTCTGGGGTTCCTTGCAACCGTTCGCTAAGATGATATAGGAGACACGTCACGTCCGATCGTCTACCAAGGAAGAACACTCACTGGCTTGCGTTTAGCTGCAGCCGTCCTCGAAGGACCCTCGTTTGGTAGCATCCACTCTCGTTGGTGAGCGCAAAGGAGATCGACGATCGACATCCTCGCGCGATTTGCTGGAATGTCGGTCAGATTTATGTAAAGTAGGTTCCTTATGACCCTTTTTCCGTAGTAGCCTGTCGAATATCGAACGGCCCTGGCGTGACTCTGAGGTGGAGGGTCATTGGTTGGGCATCTGACGACTGTAATCTGGCACCGGATGGGCCAGATGACGGTCCCTCGTCCTCCTGAGGATGAGCGGAGGAAGCTGGGGAGGGTGGCTGCAGCAGAGTCAGCACAGAAATAAGAGAAGAATGAGATAATCACGAACCTCGTCATAATCAAATTGAGGAGGCGGCGCGCTCGATCGGCACCTCATGCTGCCAGTGTGCCACCATGAGAACTCGTTTCGACAGGGTAACGGATAGATTGATACCTCGAGAAGATCATCGCCGTCTTCGGACTCGAGTGGACTGGATTTCACATGATCTTCCTGTAGTAGGTGCGCAATGGAATCAGCGCAACACTTTTGAGGGCGGAATGACAAACTCATACGACAGAAACCTCGTCAAGCAAAAGTGATGAATGTCAAAGCTGATGTATATGTTAGTAAGGAGATTGTGAGTAGTTGCATACCTCAGTCGAGTAGTGGAACGACTGAGGAATGCTTTGAACGGTAATTACCGGCACCGCTCAGAAGCGTAAGTATGTGGTTGTACCAGGAATACCACTGTGGGAGATAATTGCTTGTTATGCTTAACCCGGCTCGGCGTCCTACAGCTAGGGGTACACCGAAAATACATAACATTACAAACGAGTGGCAGTAAAAAACAGGAAACCAGGAAAGCTGCCAGTAAACCTGGGACGAAAGCTATATAACACTGACTATGTGATGTCCGGAGATTAGGGGCAAAGACTGCGAATGGTGCAGCGCCTTGCTTGAGGGGATGAAGATACAGAAAGGTATCTAGTCGAATCCGTCAACGGCAACGTTCCAGGTCCACCGTCCTTCCAGGAAGCCCTTAGCAGTATCCTCCAGCATGATCTCGTTCCGTTTCGACACATACACCTGATCGCACGGCAAGGAACAGTGAATCAGTCAGCATCGACCACGGATCACGAAATTAAAGAGTCCTACCGTCTTATCGGTCACCTTCTGACGCAGGGTCGATATCGCCTCAGCATCGATAGGAGATTCCAGCAACTCTGACAAATCTTCTACAGCTTGCTCCAGATCCCTGTCAAGTTCGTCCGCGTTAAGTCAGTGAAGGAGCTGAGAACTGAAGTAAACACACCTTTGATTATCCTCAAAGAGCTCCTTCTCGTTGCACTTCTCTAGGTAGTACGCCATCGCGTATGTCCATTTAAGTGTCATCCGGCACTTCTCAACTTCGTCGACGGCCTTCTTCATAAATTGGACTTCGATCCATGTCAAGTCGGACGTGATCTGCATTTCTTCCATCTTCTTCTCGGTCTTGTTGTATAATTCAATGGAAAGTTTCGCTGATTGTTCGTGGTTTGCCCATCGGTTGTAGTACTATTCGTGACGTTAGAAATTAGCGAGTGGATAAGAAAGCGACTAGGCATACATGGAGATAGCGCTCCAATGAGGCTCTGCTCCTCGACTGAGCGTCTCGAGCCTCTACACCAGCCTTCTCATCGTATCGATTGCACGAGTACCAAGCGGTGCCGTGCTCCGACCATGGTCCTGGATAACGTCAATAAGATGGCATAAATGCGAGATCATGACCACTACCCATGCACACCCAGCAAAACTCGTGTTTGCATTTCTTGCAAGTCATGTGGCTACCAAAAGACTTGTGAGCAAACTCGACAGAGATACAGCACATCAACGAGGACGTACTTGCAACCTCCGTTCTTCTCAATCGTACTTTGACATTTGGAACACTCCTTCGTGTTACTCTTGATCCAGTTCGCAGTCTCGCTGTCGTCTCGACACTTCTTGAGCCACATCTTCGCCACACCGCATATCACGGGTCGGTGATCGCTCTCGATCGCGCATCCGAAGCAGAATTTATGTTGAGGCGTAGCGTTCGCACCACATGAGACCGTTGGAACAATCGTCGTCAGCGCGCTCCTGGACGCTGCGGCAGGGCAGGAGACGGTGTATGTGCATGATGGGTAAGGACAATACTTCAGGTTGGGGTTGGAACCGACAAAGTGTCGTGCATGAAGCTCGTTGAAGCGCTCCCAGGTAGCTGTATCGCCTCCCAGAGCTGCACGAACGAACGGATCTGGTGCAATGGTGCCACAACTCTCGGCCATACACCTAATCGCGTGCTCGCCCTCCTCCCGAACCTTGGATGTGATGTAGGCGTTCCAACATCCGGGACAGAATGTATGGTCACACGAGAGCGCCGAAAACGCCATTTGTGAGTCATCATAACAGATTGGGCACAAGAAAGGCTCCGGTTTTGGAGCTGGGGCTGTGCCAGAGTTTTTAGCGTCGGCCGGGAGCCCGAGGGTGTGGAGGAGTGCATACCTGGTGTTTGCCGCATGGGTCGGCGGAGCGCACCTGACCGAGCGCTTGATGAGGTGCCCTGAGAACGTTCGGGGCCAGCGGCTGAGGAAGGAGATACCCTCGATGGAGGTGATATTCCTGCTGCAACAGATACACCCGAGGCATTATCCATGTATTTCTCGATCAGACGCTCCTTGTTCCAATTCATGTATCGCAAAAGCAACGAGGCCGTGCTCGCCTACGACGGGGGAATGAGCATTGTACAAAAGATGGATGATAAGAGGTCACATACGTCTACGCCAAATATCCCACTGATGTGTTCGACGTCTGCTGCCATAAGTTTCTCGACGGCGGATTGGGGGAGCGACTCGTGCTCTACCTCGTATGCCTTGCGGACGGCACGCTGCGGGACCTTGAAGTCGTCGCCAAAGGTATCCATATCCATTTCCTCATCGGAGGGATCTGAGTCTGAGTCCACATACCGAGGATCGAGTGAGCGGGTGGTTATCTCGTGTGGCTCACTACCAGAGGAAGCCCCGAAGGGGGTGTGCTGCGATACTCACCGTCTTCTTGTGGGCTCAACATGTCTTCGTCCTCGTCATCATAGTAGTCTACGTCTTCGTCAGAGTATTCGTAGTCTGAGGACATGGTCGGTGTGGTTGAAGGGGCTTGTCGCAGTCAGGAACTGTGAGCAAGGGTCTGTCAAGACCAACGGAATCGATTAGGATGCTTACGCGATCATGTCACTTGTGCTACATGTTATAATCGTGGGAATAAAATATAACCGTGTGAATCTTAACTCGTACAAGTCATGTGATGATATCGTGACTCTTGAATTTTTCGGTGACTCGAAAAGGAAGGTATATCGATCCGTACAAAAAGCGGATGCTCGTCCGGAGATGTATCAGTCAAACTCGCGCTACACTCCGCCGACATCAACTATTCAGACAAGATCATAGATCAAGTTCTACACCACATTTTAGTACCAGAAATATGGCTTCAGAGGGGGCTGGAACCCACAAGGACCCTGTGACGGGCGAACTGATTTCCAAGACGTGCGTATCATCGCTAGATGTCCTCGAGGCATTGAACATACCGTCCGTCAAACAGGGAACTTAAGCGCCGCGAGAAGCAGCGCGAGAGGGAAGCAAGGAAGGCTGAAAAGGCTGCGGCCGCCCCTCCCGTTCAAGATGGCGCTGCGAATGTCGCAAATGAGGACGACCTAAATCCCAATGTGAGTCATCTGAGCATCTCGTCTGAATCTCTTTCTGAAGCAGGCGTTTTGTTTAGCAATACTTTGAGCTTCGCTCTAAGGCGATCTTGCAGCTTAAGGAGAGTCGGGAGCCCAATCCGTACCCCCACAAGTTCAATGTCACCAAGTCGATCACAAACTTTATCCGGGAGTACGACGAGGATGGGTTGATTTCTCCTGGACAAAAGCTTGAAGGCGTCCAGGTCAGTCTCGCCGGACGCATACATAGTATCCGGAGCAGCGGCAGCAAACTCAAATTTTACGACCTGTACGGTGAAGGCAAGCACGTCCAGATCCTTGCCAATGTCCGGTACGTTACGCTACTTTTTTTCCGATGAGCTTACCCTAAACCAAACCGTGTGTAGAGACGCAGCCGATGAAACGACATTCTTGGCCACACAGCAGATCTTCCGCAGGGGTGACATTGTTGGTGTCGTCGGCATACCCTCTCGTTCCCAAAAGGGGGAGTTGTCTATTTCACCCTCAGAAATGGTCCTGCTCGCCCCCAATTTGCATCAATTGCCTTCCGGTCACTTCGGTCTCAAGGATCAAGAAACTAGATATAGAAAGCGTTATCTAGACCTCATCCTCTCCGACGATACCCGTCGTATTTTCATCACTCGTTCCAAGATCATCAATTATATTCGGAAGTACCTTGACAACCTGGGCTTCCTCGAGGTCGAGACACCCATCACGAGCATGCTTGCTGGTGGTGCGACCGCGAAGCCCTTTGTCACGCATCACAACGATCTTAACCTCGACTTGTACCTCCGGGTCGCACCCGAGTTATACCTCAAGGAACTCACCGTCGGCGGCCTAGATCGCGTGTACGAAATCGGTCGTGTGTTCAGAAATGAAGGTATCGATCTCACTCACAATCCCGAGTTCACACTTTGTGAATTCTATATGGCGTATGCGGATATGTACGATGTCATGGAGATCACGGAGAGCTTGCTTGAAGGGATGGTCAAGTACTTGACTGGCGGGAGCACAGTCATGACGTACCACCCGGATGGCAAGGGTGGAAAGGAGCTCGTGATGGACTTCACGACGCCTTGGAAGCAATATGACATGATTGAGACCCTAGAGGAGAAGTTGAACGTCAAGTTCCCTCCGAGCGAGACCCTACACACCACCGAAGCAAACAAGTTCCTCATCGACCTCTGCCAGAAGGTAGCTTTATCCTCCGTCTGTCCCATGTACTTATACTTACGAGTATGTCATATAGCACGGTGTCGACTGCTCCGAGCCTCGCACCAACGCTCGTCTCCTTGACAAGGTCAATCCCAATGTGTGAATGGGCGTACATGAGAGTAACCCGCCTTTTTCAGCTCGTCGGTGAATTCATTGAGCCGCTCTGCATCTCACCCGCTTTCATCGGTACGCCGTCCCGGTATTTTCCCCTAACTTCTCAAGCTGACTCCTTCCGCCTAGTCGGTCACCCTCAAGTCATGTCTCCGCTCGCCAAGAACCACCGCTCACGCCCCGGTCTGTGCGAACGTTTCGAGACGTTCTTGTGCGGAAAGGAAATCTGCAATGCGTATACGGAGTTGAATGATCCCTTTGAGCAACGGCTGCGTTTCGAGGAACAGGTACGTTTTCAAGCGACTTGGACCATCGAAGTGTTCGTCTGACGCGTACGACGTCAGGCCCGACAAAAGGAGCAAGGCGACGACGAAGCACAACCTGTAGATGAGACGTTTTTGAACGCGTAAGTTGGCGCTGTTAGGCAAACGTGGCTGTTTCGCTTGATTCACGAACTCGTTATCTCAGATTGGAATACGGTCTCCCTCCCACTGGAGGCTGGGGAATGGGTGTCGACCGACTGGTCATGTTCCTCACAGACTCCCCTAGTGAGATTCTACGCTTCGTTTTCTGCGATGATGGTTGTCTCTGACAGAGTTTGTAGACATCAAGGAGGTGCTCCTGTTCCCTGCCATGAAGCCCATCGAAACAGGCACTAATGCTACGCCTCCTGGACAACAGTAAGATGTGAACGCGACGAGATAAGAGGTTTTTTCAGGTAGATCTCATGTCCAGTATCTCCAAAAGAAAAAAGTGTATCATGCAAACGATCCAACCCTCGATTCCTACATATTTGTAAGTGAGCGCCTCCAGAAGGTGGCTTGCCTACTATCATGCCGTCGCCCAATGACGTGTCAAGGTATATGTATCAACATTGATATTGAACTGGCAGGCGCGGCAGCGCCGAAACAAGGGGGACGCGGGTGCTACGCATTGACTACAGGGTGACCGTAGATCCGTGTTTCTCTCCAAGCGTCATCTACCATATGTGGCGCCACTACCGATGAGTCAAGGAGCACTAGATTAACCACGCAACAAGACCTCGACCCTCGGAGACCTAGCAGTGATCCTGCATCTAAATCGCTTCCGATGGCTAGCAACTTTCGAAAACCGGTGTCACCCATGCATGTACATAGAAAGGGAGGCGACGAGGTCATCATGACAAAAGTACTTGCAAGACCGTCCCCGAGCTGGCCGTCGACGTTTGGGGTGACTTGGGCACCGTCAACGACATCATTTGAAATCTCGAGGACACCGAGAGACATGGCAACCGAGATGAAGAGGCTGCAGTCGACGCAATGACCCTCCAGGTCCAAACACGAGCTCTTACCTGGACAAATCCTAGTACGACGCGGATCAGGTACGTATCATGAACATAGACGATGTGCTTACCTTCTGCCGACTCTGAAACAGACATTCTGAGGATCAGGTTGCGGTGCCTCACCGAGGAACCGTTCGGGGCGGAACACTTGAATACGTGAACCCATCATGGAAAACCCCCCTGTGCGCACGTTCAATGGGGAGTCGTTCGTCGGGGTAAATACGTGCATGTGGACATGTTTATATATTCACATGTGCAAGAAGGAGAGCACATCACTCACCACGCGTTTCCGATGATGTACGGTCATTGGAACAGGGCAATCTCTCGCTGCCCACTACCCCATCGAGCTCTGCCTGCGCTTTGGCTCGAACTTCGGGGAACAAGACCATCGCAAGAAAGAATGCATGCATGGTAGACAATCTGTAGATGAGGCTGATCAGTGCACTTACGAGCGTATATCAGTGACCAGATCGTCAGGTTCCCGCATCGAAGAGAACCGGCGCGTCTCCTCTTCTTCAATCGAGTTGAGTACCGCGGCGCTATCCCTGGTTGCGAACGAACGATAAACGAGCTTGCGATACTGGCGGAACTGGTCATTGTAATTAATAAAGAGCATTCCCCCACCCACGCCAACCAAGTCGGAGGCCATGGTCAGGTATGGTCTATCCGAACATTTGACGCTCTGTTTCTCAAGTATCACAGATATGGCCTTGGACGAGTTGAGACCGACATGGCGCGTCCCCAGCCTGAGATGCTTATGGACGACATATCCCCCAAGATAATGAAGTCGTGAGAATGGCTTGCAAGACACAATGGGTAGTAAGTGCGGGCCATATTTTCTATCCGAGGCTGCAAAGTCCTCCCAGTTTTTCTCGGAAGATATCTGGAAGAGGTTACCGATCAATAGTCATCCACTGGGTCCAGGCCGAAGTGGGGTGGCGCGTCTCGAGCCCAGCAGCCGTTTGACAAGATAAAGCCCTTCAACGTGCGGGTCAGCTACAAGCTTGGCTGGAGGGGAAATCATTGCATTGAACAAGAAAGGTTGAACCACGGAGTTGACCAACACACCGCGCCGACTCGCCGCACTCTATCAGAAATTAGACGGAAGAATTACGGTCTGAGACTTGGAACGACAACGAACCTGGGGCTGAGGAAGTTGTATTGACACGATTGTAACACACGATCGGTCAACACTGTAACAGTGTGAGGAATGGGTACTCCCTTCTTCAGCGTCAGGCCCATCCCTGTCAGTCACTGTTTCGAACAATAAGATGGAGGCCGCTGATAATCGGAAACCAGGGCCCGTGACTCGATCGGACGCATATATCGGCCCCTCTGGTACCTGGAACAAGCCGGCGCAACAACGAAATTCGGTTGCCCAATCCCCATCCTCTGCTCCCCAGCCCAGCTGAATAAATTTCGGACCTGATGTCACCCAGAACGCGCAGGTCAGCGTAGCTAGGTGAACGCAACGCTCATTTGATTCGCAAGTTCGTTCTCTTGGGTTGGAACAAGGTCTCCTACTGAAGGCCGGGGAATAGGTATCCACCGACTTATTACGTTCCTTTGAAGGAGGTGCTGCTCCCCTGCCAATTGAAGCCAGTCGAAATGGGCTCTAATGTTGCACCTTCTGGACAACGATAGGATGTGGATGCGATGAGACAGGAGGTTATTCAGATGACATGTCCTGTATCTCCAAAAAAGTGTATTTGTCCGTCCGACCCAACCCTCGCTCTCCACATAATCGAGCTATCGTAGAATACACGAAGCATTCACCATGACGTGGAAAGACATACAAGTCAAATTAACCGCGCAACAAGGCTTCGGCCCTTGGGGACCTAGCAGTGATCTGGCACTTGAATGGTTTTGGATGGCTAAGTGTTTCGAGACCGGTGTCACCCATAAGAGGCGACGAACATCATGGAAGAGTACTCACGAAATCGTCCCCGAGCTGACGTCGACTTCGGGGGAAACTTCAACACCGTCGACGACGTCCTTTGAAATCTTGAGTACAGAGAGAGACATGGCAACCGTGATGAATAGGGACGCTTCCGCGAGGTGAAACCCTAAGAGAAAAGTGATGGTGGCAGTCGATCAATGCATGACATCCCTTCGTTCGAGTCCGAACAGGGATTCTTACCTGGGCAGGTCCTAGCGTGGCCGAAATGGTCGGTAAGCGTTCGTTCCCCCGGTCGCGTACGCATTATGAAAATAGACAATGTGACCTACCTCCTCCCGAATCCAAAGCAGACATTGTGGGGATCAGGCTGCGGTGTCTCACCGAGGAATCGTTCGGGGCGGAATACGCCAGGATCCGGATATATGGACTCGTCACGGAGAATTGCCCTGTGCGTGTGTTCATTAGGGAGCCGTTGGTTAGGGTTGAATGTGTGTGTATTCACGTATGTACTTACCATGCGTTTCCGATGATGTGCGATCCTTTGGGGATGAGGAACCCTTCGTAATAAATGTCTTCTGACGCGACGTGGGGCATCGCTTTTTTTATTCAACTTGGTGAGCATAGTCGAACATGTCAGAGGGTGCAGAAACGGTACCTAGTGGTGTAACACAGTGCCACCGAAGGACTTCTTTCCAGACTGCATTGATGTAAGGAAGGAAATCACGGTCGTTGAAGCAAGGCAATCTCTCGCTGCCCACTACCCCATCGAGTTCTGCCTGTGCCTTGGCTTGAACCTCGGGGAACAAGACCATCGCAAGAAAGAAAGCATGTATGGCAGAGACGACCTGTAGATGTGGCTGATCAGTGCATAATTAATTTCCTGGATAAGACTGTGTACTGTGTCTGATCCACCTGCGAAAAAATGTCGGGACGAGATGGATACTATTGAGAATGAAAACGTACCAAGATAGACGGTCATGGAAGTCCACATTATGACATCTTCTTCCTCTGGACTCACCCCTCCTTCCAAGAGTGTGGACGAAAAGGACGGAATCGCTGTGCCCGCCGCCTGGCGCAAAGTAAGATGCAACGCATTTAGCATAGAAACTATGATCATCCTACGATTTGCTCCATGACATATCGGTGAGGCCCCAGAATCGACTCGATCAACATCTGACGGTATTTCTTTGCATCCTGGAGGAAGCTCGTACCAGGGAACCATTCTGGAAGATATCGCACTACAGATCACTTGAGCATGCATTCACAACAAATGTTGTTCGAGTTTATCCTCACATGCAGGGATAAAGTCCACCAGGAAGGCGCCAGGAGCTGTAAGCAGCGAAAGCATGGCCATGCTTTGGTCCGCCAATTCGACAAACGGATCTTTCCCCTCTTGGACGTCATACCCGTAGGCCACCTTGAGAGTGACGGCGCCAGCAGTGCTAATGGTGGTAGGTGACGATGACAACCCAGAACAATTGTTGCAATCAAGGTGCACTTACGAGCGTATATGATTGACCAGATCGTGAGGTTTCTGCAACACATTGCGCAAGAACCGGTGCGTCTCCTCCTCTTGAATCGAGTGGAATGTCGCAGTGCTATTTCTGGTTCCGAACAATTGATAGAAAAGCTTGCGATATTGGCGGAACCGATCAGTGCAATTCATAAAGAGCATTCCCTTTCCCCAGCCGACCAAGTCGGATGCCATGATCAGATGTGGTCTATCCGAAGATTTGATGCTCTGTTTGTCGAGTACTGCCGAGATGGCCCTAGACGAATTGAGAACGACATAGCGCGTCCCCATGATACTTATGGACGAAACATCCCCTAAGATAGTAGTAAAATCGTGAGAACGGCTTGTACCACAATGAGAAACAAACGCGTGCCATATTTTCTACCCAAGGCTGCAAAGTCCTCCCAGTTTTTCTCGGAAGATATCTGGAAGATGTTACCTATCACTGGCCACCCACTAGGTCCAGGTGGAAGTGGAATGGAGCGTCTCGAACCCAGCAGTCGCTTGACAAGATAAAGCCCTGCTCCGAGGAGGCAGACATTGACGAAAGAGACTGTATTGGTCATTGACGATAAAGGAGCGTTAGAGGGTGGAGGATGGTGGGCAGCCCCGGTTGGGGTTTGGCCAATCGCCATGGCTCCAATTTATGGAAGCACTTCATACCTAAGCAACCGCTTGGTTAATAATAGTGTTACACAGGGCAGCACCCGTGATGGATACGGAATAGCGACCCGGGGTTGAGACAAAATTGGCACGAAGGAGCATTGGAAGGTGGGATACTAGTATAACGGGAAGTCAGGTCATAGCCTCGGGATGTCGATGAAGCCTGACTGGTGGGGAAATCGCAGCGTCGGACGAGGAAGGGTGGAGAGTTGCCACTGACTGCCTCGCCGGGTGGACCGGCCCAGGGCTGGGATCCGTCTGAAACGGCGGTCGTAGTAAGTACTTGAAACAAGAACGAACCTGTCAGTGGTGCCCGGGAGTTGTAGAAAGATATCAATCGATTTACCGATAAAATAGTCCCTTTTTCAGGTTCCTGAGTGGCGGTCGCATAATAGGCCCACCCCCCGCAGTCAGGGCCGTTCAACCGTAGCCGGGACAGGTGCTTATGCTACCCCGCGCGCAACTCACCTGTCCTCTAGTGACTTGGAACAACAGGACAACTTGAAGGTTCAGCCGCCAATCTTTCAGATCTGCACCACAGCCTGTGCAAATTTCGGTGTTGCACGATGTCGCGGAGCTCGTCGGATGACACGGTGACCACATCATCTCCGCGACCGCAACTGCCTTCTTCCGACGATCATGTAGACAATCACCTTCCACCGAGCACAGACTCTGCGTTACCCCCCACCGCCGACCACCCAAACATCATCTCATCCTACCTGCACCAGATCAGTCACTCCGTCGACGATGATCCATTTGACGGGAGACGTCGACCCATCACGACGAGTCTATCGGACGCACGCCAACACCTCGCAGAGACCTGTGTCGACTTTGTCTTCAATTCCCTCCCTACACACCTTCTTCGTATCGCCGACTTGTCGATCGTCACTCGGAACGAGATCTGGGATGCGGAACGGTCACAATTAGAAAACATCCCGGACAGAGAACTGGGGGAGTTGCAGTACGAATACTCGAAAGGACTTGCGTGGCATTGGACTGGGTTCCTCGAACGGAGCTGGTGCGAGGTCAGTCCACCCGTCCTCGATGCGTTGATTAGCATTCGCACTGTTCATTAAACAACAAGGAATATGCCAAGGACCTTTTCAAATTCGCAATCTTCTCTCATCGATGGGGTGATCGCGAGCCTTCATTTCAAGAAATGACCTCCAAGGTCCATCCAAGACTCATCCCGAGCGGTCCAGGATACGAAAAACTACGCCACCTCTGCGAAAAGGCGCGGACGGACTTTTCTTGTCGGTATGTCTGGTCCGACACGTGTTGCATTAACAAGGAGAGTAGCTCAGAGCTGGACGAGGCGATTCGCTCCATGTACCGGTGGTACAGTCTCGCCAACGTCTGTATCGTTCACTTGGGACACTCGTTCACTCTCGACGACTTTGACCGAGAACCGTGGTTCGCGAGAGGGTGGACGCTACAAGAACTCTTAGCACCCAAGATGATGCGCTTTTATGGCAAAAATTGGAATCCAATCTGCCTCACAACCCGCGAACACGAACACAGCGACAAAGATAACGAGGCGATCACGAGCGCCATCACCCGCGCGACGGGCATCCCAGAACTCTATCTACGGCGCTTTTATCCGTCGTGTGAGCTGGTGGCGCAGATCATGGCGTGGTCCGCCAAGCGCAAGACCACGCGCATCGAGGACATGGCTTACTCCCTCCTCGGTCTCTTCAATATCAGCATACCGATCGCATACGGCGAGGGACACAGAGCGTTCTATCGCCTCATGGTCGCTCTCGCCAACGAATGCCACACATCTTCCTTCTTCGCCTGGGCAGGCCGCCACTCAGATTTCTCCACCGCCCTCCCTTCCTCTCCCTCATGCTATGCAAGAGTCGGCCCGGATGGGTGGGACGTTTCTCGGAGTGGGGATACGGGCCATCCTTTGTACGAAGTCACCAAACTCGGCGTGGTGGTCAAACTCCTCGTGTTCCGCGTCCACCGCAAATTGACCCTGAGCGGTGGCTTCCACGTCGGTACCACGTGGTATTTTGATGAACACGCCCCTCTTCAACCATTCACGATCCGCGCTGGCACGGGCGCCGTGCTCCCGCCCCACGTGCCCATCGAGGAAGAGGATGATCACGCGTACGCGCTGGGTATTGTCGACTTTGCGTGCCCCGAACCGGACGGACATGGGGAGTTGGTGCGTGGAAGAAAGTACTTTGGGATGTTGATGATGAGAGCAAAGTGGGGTTGGGAGAAACTCAGCACGGATCTCGTCATCTCGTTGAATTGCTCTAGAGATTGGGAGGGGGAGGTGGAGAGCATCCTCCTGTTGCATACTGTCACGGGCTCACTATATTGACTTGAATCAGAGAGAAAGCTTCCAAGCTGGACTTGCGTCCGTGCCCTATTGTGGAGTAAACACGGAGACTGCACTACCTAAGAAGCGTTACTTCCACGTCTATTCAAGTTTATCAACTAATAGCTATAGTACAATCTCCACTTGCCACAAAGAGGAGGGAAAAGGCGCAAGTATGACTAGGTGAACTGTGAGGATGGGAAAAACGTACGAACAAACAAATGGGGTGGTGTACCGTTCACGCCAAATACACACTCCAATAATGTTAAGAAGATATGGAAACAAGTCATCCAGTCCATGGTAGCATATCATGTCGGTGGAGACAGTAATCCTCCGGTTAGTCATGCAACGTAAGATATAGTAAGGCACATCTAAGTCGAGAGTAAAGCTGAGGGGTATGATTTAGACAGCATAGCGAGTTTGCGGGCAAGTTGGAAGGTATCGCGGGAGCGGAGGGTGAAGGTGGGTAGCGGACGACGTTATCAGGGCGCCACAGACTCTGAGGGAGGAAAAGAAAGAAAAGGGGTCGATGGCGACGGACTAGTCCCAATCAATGGTTATACCGCCCGGTCCAGCGCCAGCGACCCCAATGCCTCTGTCAGCTTCGCGTTTGAGCCATTTGAGAGCACGTTTGTCATCTTTGAGATACGGTTCTAGTCTCTCAAGGCACTTCTTGTTATGGTCCTGCAAAAATGGACGTTGAGTAAGCTTGCCCACCCATATTGATAGGTGAGTCGCCGACAAGGTACCTTGAGCCACTGCTTCTCCTCTTTGGTAAGCATATTTTCTTTCACCATCCGAGTTTGGATAGGTACACAGGTAAAGCGTTCAAAACCGAGCCAGATATCGCCGCTGAATTCGCCCTTGGTCTACATTCATCCCATCAGCACGTTGTGGCGGCGGTGATCAAGGGAGCTGACACACCTTCACGCGTCTAACGACCAAAGCAGACTCAATACGCATGCCCCACTTGCCCTCGAGGTCTGATATAGAAAATTCCGTCAGAGAAGGGCATTGAGTAATCTATCGAGTGCGAAACGCACAAAACCCGGGTTCATTGGTGATAACGTGTCCAGGTTCGAGAGGAACGCTGCTAGAGAAGCCGTGCGGCCCTTCGTGGACATTCAGGAACGATCCAAAGCCATGACCTGTGCCATGCTGCACATAACGTTAGACAGGCACTAAGGAACACGAGGAGATACATACGAGGTAGTTAAGACCATCTTTCCACAAGGCGCGGCGAGCGAGAACATCTAACTGGAGACCCGTGGTCCCTTCAGGAAAGACAGCACTATCGATGGCGATCTGGGGTAAAGATAAGTAGGGGTGTGGAGAATTTGATTGATGAAGCGCCGTTGACATACATGTCCTTGCAGCACGCGGGTATAAGCTTCAGATTGGTCCTGCGATGGGCGACCAAAATGGACAGTGCGAGTCGTGTCACATGTGCCATCTCGGTACTGAGCACCGGAGTCGCTTAGGTAATAAAAAACTCATAAGCATGAGGTATCACCAACAGCATTGAGCACCTACTTCAAGTAAGGCGTCTCTCGATCAATCATTCTTGCGTTCGATTTAGACGGCGAATAATGTGGTAGAGCTACACAGGATATTGAGAATAATGCAAGACATAGCAGACGAATAACTTGCCCGCGTTAGGCCCGCTCCCAGATATATTTTCATACGCGAGGCCCCAATAATGCTTGTTCTGCCTCCTAAACTCTGTGAGACGCCACGCGGCTTCCCATTCTGTGATATCGTAGCCTTGATGAATCTTATGTTCCAGCCAGGCAAGCCATTTAACCTGGGGGGGATAGCGTGAGAGTGATGAAACGGGTGAAGTACTCATAGGACACACGAAGGAAGCTCCATCACGTAGATATGCACGCCGCAAGCCATCTAACTCCACCTCGTTCTTGACGGCCTTCATGTGGTCAACGTGGGAAGGTACGACAGTGTAGCGGAAGTGGGTTAGCATAAGCGAGATGGCGTAGGATGTCTCAGGGCAGAGAAGCAGTTTGCCTTCGCCCCATTCCCTTCGTCGGAGGAATGGCCAGATTTCATTGTACTCCCTTCTCTCTACCTTGAGAGAGTGCAAGTAGTCCCTGATGTCGTCAGTGAGCTTGACTCCATCGAGGAAGAGGATGACTCTGTCAAGAGAGATGAATAGATAGGCGTAAAATAAGGGGTTGAATGGGATATCGGATCCTCGCAAGTTCAATAGGTGCGCTAATGGAAGCCGTCAGCATGGTACCAAATTAGGGTTGTTCACATACCGATGTTTGACAGTGAAGTAATCAGAGTTCCAACATGCATCTGTGATGCCGTTGGTGGTGACTTGGAGTATGTGGGCACCGCTGGCGGCTGTGCTCGAATCCATTGTCGCACCTCGGCAAGCTTGGATGATGCCTCCCGGCCGGTGAAGTCTAAGGATTGGACAAAGACTGGATCCTTCGAGCGTAGAGGTTTGTCCTTCCAGCAAAGGTCGACGAAATTCTGAGGAGGAAAGACCAACTTGGAAGCTTTCGTGTTAAGTTTGGCAATTAGTTGTGTCGCTTTTTCGTGTGAAATCGTCCTTGCATCGATACCAATCTTGGCGTCTCTAGCGCGATCCTACAACACAGCTTCAGGGCCCCTATCAGAATCCATTTTGCAAACCACTTACCAACAGCCATTCGATCCAATCCTTTGGTGCGTTAGCGCCACCTGCTGGGATTAGATACCAGTTGGGATCTAACTCCTCGCGTGCTTGCAACCAATATCGAGAGTCGGTGACAAGATAAGCTGCTGTCTTAGAGACAATGGCCTGGCCAGCACTTCCAGAGAATCTGTGCTCCGCATAAGGGGGTGATAAACAACAACAGAACGGAAATATACTCACCCAGAAATCCACTCTCTGCGTTTGTCGCTCGCAGCAACGTATTCGGATTGATGTGGGTCCTCAGTAGGAATGACGCTAGAAACGGCGAATGCATAAGGTGACAAGCAGCCAGAAGGAGTCGGCTACTGACTAGTAATCGAGATTATCCTTCAGCATCAGTTTGCGGATTTGCTCGAGCCTATCAGTCGTATCTACACGATCCTTGATGGATTCCACTTCACCCATCTTGCGCTCCAAAGCGGACCCGACGAGGGTACTGGACGAATCGTTCGGGAAGAAGACAGGACGTTTGCTGCCGCTGGACCTGGAAGAAGTGCGAGTAGGGGAATTATACTGCGGAGGAGGCCGCTCCGAGCTGACCGAGGGACTCCTCTCCAAGAGTTCTCGCTCCCTCTCCTTTAGCTTGCCAACTCCCCACCCATAACCCCATTTCGTAGACTTCTTCGAATCGGTCCTAACTAAGCTTGGTTTACTCCCGTTGGGTGATAGCTGGGAGAGCTTGGAGTTGTTGTTGGGAAGTGCAGGGACGTCATAAGGTTCTGAGTCTGAGTCAAACTCGAGTTTATCCGGGTCGGAGAGAGTGCGCGTCGTTGAATACGACCCAGAGCGTACGAGACGACTAGATTGATGTGAACGATAAGAACTGTGACTTTGAGAACGGTGAGAACGGTGGGAGCGATGATCGGAATTGTTTGACACGATTTCAGATTTTTCCGAGTCGGTACGAATGAGCGGACTCGCTTCTCTGAACCTCGCTTTGTTCGGGAAGGGGAAGCACATCGGGGGTGGTGGAGGCGGAGGAGGCGGAGGCGGGGCCATCTGAGAGACGTGGGGTTGGTTAGAAGTGAAGAGCCCTAGTTGGCTCGGGAAGGTGAGCTTGGGATCACACGAGGCCAACTGGCCATGCAGCGCAGGGTCGGAGGTAAAATTGACATGGACAGCGGGTCTTTCATGTGGGAACTGCTGACAAATACAACCTATAATTGGTGGCCTCAAAGGTTTGCTGCGCCGCCAACCAAATCCGAGTCCGTATGGCGCTCCCGTGTGATCCTGATCCGCTGGTCCCCGGTACTGATGGAACGGTCAGCTGTAAAGGACCACGCTGTTTGGATCCGTTCCAGAACGAATGAATGGTCTCAATCGCTTGGAAGTACGAGCTGCGGCCAAGAGTGGCTTCGGACAAATTGTGAGGCTAAACTGCCGAAATGGTTCAACGGTTACACGTGTTTCTACGATTGGATGAAACCCGTGATTCATACCTGCCCACGGCGGTGATGGTGTGATCTCATGCAGTGACCAAAATATGGCAACGTTTCATGGAGGGTTCCGCAGGACAGATTTGACAATGAGAACACGAGGCAACATGGAGTGATTACCGTCGACGGCAGGTCGGTGGCACTGTACCTGGAGCTTGGGGTTGTATTCCCATTCATGGTGCTCGTGCGAAGCATGGAAGCGGCGCTGCTATCCTGGGTCCGAGATGTAAAAGACGCCAGTTGGGACTAATAAGCTGAAGGTGAAATGCAAGTCTGAAGCAGCCACGAGGTCCGCATTAGCTACCGCACGATGCAGAATTTGAAGACGACTGCGACCATGTCAAATCCCAAAGGGAGGACATATGACCATTCTAGATATATGCTTTGGATCGCGGACAGACGTGATTGCGCCAAGTGTTCCATGAGGTGTGCGCATGTGAAATTGACACTAGTAAGTTTGACCAAAATCATAGCAGGGTTCGATAGGCAGAATGGGTCGAACGATTTCACGAACGCTCCTACCTTTTAATTCTTCGCTCCATTGATCGTGCAGCGCGCACGCCGATGGTAATGCATCAGACTTACAGGGGTTGAGGGCACGCACGCAAAGGAATGAGGAAAGGAAGAGTGAGCTCAGGTGGAGCTCAATGGAAGAGTTATGACGCACTAGGCGACTGATCCTCGGACTACTGCGACGCCGATCGGTGGGCAGGTGTTCGCCCTGCTCTCCACAATACTGAATACGGCGAAGTAGTATTTGAAAGAGAAACACAGCGTCCGAGCGTGTCGTAGTTCCTTCGCCCAGATGGCTCTAGCAGCTTCTTTGAAGACCTGAGGCATTGACCTAGCTATTCTGGAGCATGGTGATACGATTCTATTCAACGAAAGTTCGGATGAAGGATGGTGAGCAAGCGCCAGCATAGCAATCTGGACCATGGCGTGAATTCGTGTCCCTCTCCGAGGCTCTGCAAGCCAAGTCACGTGAGTTAACTTCAGTGTGATTATTACGTAAACAAAACGTCCGATTCCCCAAGTGAGGCTCTACCATTTCATGGAAATGTTGCCGGTCATCGTGTACACTATTATTCGCTGGGTAACGACTTCTCCAACATTCTCTCCAGTGAAGCGTATATTTTTGCGCCGGATAGTTGTATAGCACGAAGCGAGCACGCCGGAGTACTCTACTCAATATTGGCTGGAGGCACTTTACCCAGTTCAAGTTATTCCATGATCATCTTATCATGCTCGATAACATGACGCTGTGGCATGAATATTGAATCCCAGGATAAATAACGGCGGAGCCCTGCTCCTGTGAAACAGATCCTACTTTCACCGGCGCATGGGGCTAAAAAACGTGTACGTCCCCGCTTGCCCACACATGTTACTCGTCCTTGAGGACCAGGATGATCAATCGATCATATGCGGCCCGCCGACTGCATTATTTATGTTGCCTTTTGCTCTTAGGTACTATTCGGCAGCTTGGTACCTACTGGTAGTACCAACACCGTTGTCGGTCAGGATATCGGTCCCGGGTTCGCGTCGTGTTACGTGAACCCGTTCATCGATTATTAGTTCGGTCTTTCTTCGACGTAACCATCTCCTTACTCCTCAGCTGGCCCTCCTGCGCTCCCTGCCTTCAGAGACGCGTTTGGCTTCCTTCATTCCGAATCCTGTCTTGGTCGTCGCTCGTTTCTTTGCACGTTCCTTCCCGTACCTGATTCTCAGCCCGCTCGGAAAAACTTCGTGCGGCTGTACACCGTCGTCTTCGAAAAGGCTTGCACAAGAAAGCTGCTTCTTATAAAGACGGTCGATTGTGTCCTCGCTTCTCCGTTCCCAGCATTTCTACCACTTTTGATTTGAATAATGGGTGCCGGTCCTGCTGTAGTCGCCGAAGGCACTGCCGCTTATGCCCACCTTCTCGACCCTCGGCCATGGTACAAGAACACGCGTACGTCATTAGGCGACGCATACAGCTGAGATGCGGGCCTGACATTCCTCATAGGTCTTCTGCTCCTTAATTTCTGGATCGTTATCATGCGCGTATGAGTCGGAGTGTAGTGGAGCTGTATCTGACCTTCTAGCAGGTTGATAACGTCCTCCACTAATGGTTATGATGGAAGTATGATGAGTAAGTGTATGAACTAGCAAGGAGGCTCGTGAATTTGACATTTTGAAGACGGCTTACAATCATTGACTCAATGGAATTCTGCGTTTGATTACCCCTCCGGTTCGAAGGTCAGCGATCTTGGTTACCACGGCGCAGAACATGTATTTATCACAAGTTTAGCTGGGTTTGCTGAATGCCATTCAAGTCAGTCCATCTTTGGGACATGGAAAGTTGCTGAGCATCGTTCAAAGAACATCGGGTCGCTGTGCGCATACCCCTTTGCCCCGTACATGACGGACGGACTCGGACGGAAATTCTCCATTATCTTTGGCGCAAGTTTGATGATTGCTGCAACAATCATTCAAACAGCAAGTCAGTCAGTGCAGATGTTCATCGGTGCTCGGCAAGTGATTTCGCGACAACTTGTTCGCCGTCTTTGTCCTCATCATCTTGCAAGATTCTTGATTGGGTTCGGCTCGACTTTTGCTGCATCGTCTGCTCCACTACTTGTAACTGAGGTGGCTTACCCTTCTCACCGTGGCCAAGCTACTTCAATGTACAACACTCTTTGGTTCGTGCACGTTTTCGGGTACAGGTGGTCAGCAGTACTGATTCAATTTATTTTAGGTATCTCGGGAGTATCATGTAAGCTAACAAAACCTACCTTATGGCTCGCCGACTTATCCGATTCTTAATCGTAATCAGTGCTGCTTGGACCGTATGTCTTTCCTAGGTGGTCGATGTTCCCCATCTCATAGAGGTTCCTTTGAAGACTTACGGCACATTCACAATCCAGTCAAGTTGGGCTTGGAGAATTCCCTCTGCATTACAAGCTCTTCCCTCTGTCATCCAGGTCGTCCTGATATGGTTTGTCCCAGAGTCTCCGCGTTGGCTAGTGAGCAAGGGAAAGTATGTGTTTAACTTTGACTGGCTGTGTGCACGACTGTTTTTCACTCATGCTCACGATTAGGGAGGAGCGCGCATTGAAGATCCTGGCATATTACCATGCGAACGGCAATGAGTAAGTAATCCACCAAATTTTAGATTACGCCCGCAGCTTTACAAGGTTTATTCGTCCTTCCCTCACCTGTACTCAATTCATTCAGACGCGACCCCCTCGTGGAATACGAATTCAAGGAAATTAAGGCTGCCATTGCCCTTGAGAGCGAAGTCGCTGCCAATGTTGGTTGGCTCAGCTTGCTCAAGAATTCTGGAAACAGAAAACGTCTACGCATCATCGTGGCGCTTGCGTTTTTCTCGCAGTGGTCTGGGAACGGTCTTGTGTAAGTCATCCTTTGCACTTCGGAGCCAATAATCAAATAACCGAGCTCTGATGCATCCCAATCTTAGGTCTTACTGTATGTTCAGAGTTCGATGCATGATAAAATCATTAGTGTTGACCACTCACTCTAGACTTGAACAAGGTGTTCATCGCCATTGGGGGTAAGTCATCTATATTGATCGGGAAAGTTGTACTGACGAAGATCGCAGTCACTGACCCGACCACTCAGTTGTTGATTGTGAGTCCACAGTGGCGTTCGTTCAACGATTCTTTTCATTGTGTCTGTGCAGAATGGTATCCTTAATATTTTCAACTTTGTCGTCGCGATCAGTGCTGGCTTCTTCTGTGATCGTGTGGGCAGACGGCCGCTCTTTCTCACGTCCTGTGTCGGTAGGTCGTTGTCTGATCCATCATGAATGGGTCGGTAAATGTTTTTTGAAGGTATGGTCGTCTTTTGGACAGCTCAGACGATTTGTTTCTCTATCGATCAGCAAACGGGTAGCGCTGCAGCTGGTCATGCGGTCATTGTGTTCATCTGTGAGTGCAGTATTCTCCAGTACAATCGGTTCGTGCGCTTACTTCAGCGACGCAGTCCTGTTCTACGCTTTTTGTGAGTAACGTTTATGTTACTGTCTTATGTTGTAGCTGAATTTGTCCAACAGATGATGTTCGTGCTTTCAATATTTCATCTACGCAATGTTAACATGCGGCACGTGTTTAGCTCGCCTTCACGCCTCTCATTGTATCGTGAGCCACTACATTGATCATGTCTGGATCATTGGTACAATGCTCTCCTCGCAGATATACCGTCGAAATTCTACCATATGCCCTCCGCGCCAAGGGTTTTGTTGTTTTCAACTTCATTCTCTCGATGTCTCTGATTTTCAACCAGTACGTGGTTTGTGTTCGACGGTCGCAATCTCCCCTGACCTATCTCCTAGATATGTGAATCCCATCGCTCTCCAAGCGTAAGCAAACCATATTCGTTTCAGGTGTCTCTGAACAATTTCTTTCTATCACTAGTTTGCAATGGAAGTACTACGTGAGGCTCCAACGCGGACTCTGGGCGTGTGCCAAGTTGACCCCCATTTTCTGCAGTTGGTCTACCTCTTCTGGCTATGCTTCGAGTTGGCGTTCTGCTACATCTTTATCGTCGAGACCAAGAACGTGAGTTGCTGCCACCCTCTGCGAGTGGCCGGTCTCATGTTTCTTTTCTTTTCTTTTCTCAGCGTACCTTGGAGGAAACCGCCGCGTGCGTGTCCTTTGATTTATTCTGGCCAACAGTCTGAATTCACCAATTTTCGCAGTCTGTTCGATGATGATGATGATGATGATGAAGGCTCGTCGCGCATCGTGAACAATGCGGCCAAACATGCCGGTCTCATTACCACAGCCGATGAAGTCACGGAGGAGACCAAGTCAGAGTGTGAGATTGCTGCTCTCGCCGTCTGAGGTGTCTCGCTCGGTGGTTCAGAACGACTGACAACATTCTCCGTATCCCCTTTGCTCGGAGTCGAACATAAAACGATAGTTTTATCGATCGGGTCCAGCACGGGGACGAAGAGGAAGTCGAGTTTCTTATTATAGATGCCCTCTTAATCGCATTCTCCTGAGCAATGCACAATCGTTTTCTTGATCGCATGCACGTGGAGGTTTGTGTTATCCAGCGCAAAGTTGGCGTGTGATGCTTTGGCGTGGGGAATAGAGTACACGTGTACTTGGCATGAATAGATTGTTTCCCAAACACTGATTCCAATTGCTTGGTCGCGAACGAACGATCCTCATCGATTCCCTCATGTGGCGCCACGGGGGGCGAGGCCTTGAGCTTGAGCTTGAGGCCTCAGATATCGCATTTCAATCATGTAACATATGGTATCCACCCCAGACACCGTTCGTCCGAAGGCCCATATCTCACTTCCTTATGCCGGCCTCCTTCAAGATAGCCATGGAAGCAAGTTCGCGTCCGCTCCCTTTTGCTCTGCAAAGCTCCTTCGAATGTTTTGCAGACTTTCTGAAATTCGTCGCTTCCTCGGTCTCCCCCCGTTACCCTCACCAACGCTTTACCGAAATTCCTCTGCCCGAACGCTCGGCGCACAGGTTTTTACTCCCGAAAATACCGATGCTCAAGAAGGCGACACGGCTTGCAAAGTCGTACGTGTCAAACCAGACGGGAAGGACAACGTGCGGAATGCCAGACCTGTTCAAAGAGGTTCAAATTCAGAGACTCCGTGACGATCGCGAATGTCGTAATACTGAGACTGGCTCAGCTGCCTCCAACCAAGGCAACACCTTCACCCTGCCTTCTTCGATGTCTTTCCCGATGATTTTTCACCGATCCCTGTTGGGACGTCACCACTTGTCTTGATCTTCCGGAGCACCTGGATCTTGTCAGCACCTTTTCGGTCGTGATAATCTGGCAATGTACGGAATGCGCCGGCCATCTCTCTCGTGGCCCTCTCGTCGGACGTTACGTGCGATCCTAGGTTAATCATTACGGTTGGTCCATTGTCCAACCACTTCATCAATGCTGAACCGGCCTCCTCCATAGGGTCAAAGGGCATGATGATGGGACCGCATGTGGCGTATCTCCCCGGGGATGACCGCAAAGGGGAAATCGGTTCCAGCGAGTGCAGAACAGATTGTCGTTACCCCACTGGAAGATTGGTTGTCTAGGGCGCCAAAGGTAGAGTTGAACCCAAGGGATCTACGGATAGCTTGAAATTGGAGAGTGATTCGTATAGCGAGTCGAATGTTGAGATGGATGTTGAAGGGAATCTGCTGCCGCCACTTGAGAGGAAATGGAAATCCAGACGATAGACCGGGCAATGTGCATATGATTGGTTGCCGTGAAATAGCGAAAAGAAATTCACGACGGACGCGGGATATTTCCAAAGTGCTGCTAAGCGGGGTTGCGGGGCCATCGCCAGATCCTTGATGGCACCCGGCGACATACCCACAAACTTTTGGTCTACGAGTTTACAGGTGTCCAGTGCAGCAGTGAAAAGGAGATCTATCACCACCGCGTTTGGTTTAACTGTGGCGATGATCTCCTTGCAATCCTTGATAGTCGCGAGGGTATTCCTCCCGGCCATAGGGATATATCGCGGCCCGTGGGTCTACCACTAGAGCACGAGGCGTCGGGGGCGACGAGCTCCTGAATGCGCGAGACGCGATTTTTAGCGGTGCAAAAGACGCAATGCAGACGTTCACGTCTGCGAGGGCGAGTTCGTATGCAGTTGCGAGGTTTACATTGGCTTGGCCATACTCTGCGTATGTAAAAATGAGCACGGTAGGGAGGGAACTCATGGACGGCTATGATGGAGTATTAGAGGTTGCCAGCAGCAGAGAAGAGAAATTTTCCGTTATGAAGCACTCATTTGCAGCAGGATTTTCAACGCGTGTATCGTATTCGTGCCATATGATGGTGGATATGCCAGCTCATTTGTAAAAGGCATCGCATCGTTCTTTCGATCCGTCTGGACTCAGGTCATCTCCGAGTGGGTTCCAATTGATCGTAAACTATGATGCGATACTTGGGCTCGACGCATCTATTCGTGCCATGCTAGTTGTAATCACTTGCCCTGAGCCGTATGGAAAGAGAACGAACCGGTTCACAGGGTGAGGATGATGCGCGATGTTGCATCAAGGCCCTGGCCAACACGAGTCTTTCTGGTTCACTGAAACTTGAGGGACCTTCCCACCCGGGCAGTCCATCCCATTCGAACTTCGTGCACCTGTTTATCCGGCCTGACAAGGACACTCCGATAACCACGCATTCCGTGACCGGACGCCTCGCGTACGAGACTTCTTGAACGCATACTGATCACGTATCCTGGTTCCTCCGAATCCGTGATTGAATATTCGTAGGATTGGAACGGCTGTCTTCTGATCTCGATGTTTTAGATCTGGTTTGAGGAGGCTAGCAATGCCACATCACACTCCTGAATTTCAACGTCGCCCCTCGTGACAGCGGTAGACGAACGGATACGTACTATGTGCCTATCCGCGCCGGTTGTGGCTAGTGTTTTCCGACGAACTAAAGTTCCGCGGATGTCCGTCTGGTAAGGAGAGGGAAGAAGAACAAGAGACACGTCGGAGAACTGATTGTAGCCGGAAATTGACTCCAATTTGAGGTTTCTTCGGTCCGAGGCATGACTGTTTCGGTAAACGGTAGCTAGGGATTTTTGTCCCGGCCCACTGGCGTACACTGGACGGTTCTGTTCCCCTCAGAGTGGACAAAAACCACGGGTGCTGGAGCTGGTCCAACTTGCGAGTTGTTAGTTATCCGACCCGTAATGATTATTTGTCTAATCCTAATTTGACTATTTCTTGAATGAACCAGTGGCTCTTAGTCTGGTGACCAGCCCGTCTAAAAGAGGTTGCGCAAGGCAAACCGTCGATAGACGGTCCTAGTCTGGTGACCAGACCGTTCTATGAGGCAAGCCGTCGATAGACGGTCTGGTAAATTTCGTTGAGGCGTAAGGGGAGATTGCGGATTGATCGGGCACGTGATAACCAACCCTCGATTTGGGGAGCCCCGGCATCAAAAAGTCTCGGAATTGGCCTTTCCAAACCTCCAAGTCTCCAAACACTCCAAAAGCACCGCCACACATGCCAAAATGCCCTCACATGACTCTAACAAGTTCGGGCAGAGATTCAACCATCTAGCTGTCACAGGTCACAGCTGCCCGCCATCCCACCCCTGCCACTGCCCTGCTGTTTTGCTGCGCCACCATACCAATCGCCCAATCTGCCTCACTTTTCTCTCATGCCAGTCTGGGCATGGACTTACAGTACATATGCTCATAATGCATAGGCTCATAATGCATATCCATCGTAATGCATTGATTTTCTAGTGGTCCCAAG